>JAFMOC010000090.1:912500-952500 GCA_019802505.1 Corydoras sp. C115 | reverse complement strand
TTGATCTTTAAACACATTAAAACACTTATCCTTTTGTAAGTGTTATCATTTCAGACCTTGTTAATACATCAGCCTCTGAAAACTGAGAGTCTCATTACACATGCATACTTAATTTATGTACTAAATATTAATACAGGGGCGGCACGGTGGCTTAGTGGTTGGCACGTTCGCCTCTCAGCGCTAGGGATTCCCGGTTCGAATCCCCATCTGGGATTTCCATGTTCTCCCCGTGTCTGCGTGGGTTTCCTCCGGGTTCTCCGGTTTCCTCCCACAGTCCAAAAACATGGATCAAGTCAATTGAATTCTCCAAATTGCCCCATATAGAGTGTGTCTGTGTGAGTGAGTGAGTGTGTGCCCAACGATGGATTGGCGCCCTGTCCTGGGTCTATCTGCCCAGCGCCCGAGACGTTCTCCCCTGGATGGGCATGGGGAACCCCACCGCGACCCTAAAGGCGGCACGGGGGCTTAGTGGTTTAGCACGTTCGCCTCTCAGCGCTAGGGATTCCCGGTTCGAATCCCCATCTGGGTGGAGTTTCCATGTTCTCCCCGTGTCTGCGTGGGTTTCCTCCGGGTTCTCCGGTTTCCTCCCACAGTCCAAAAACATGGATCAAGTCAATTGAATTCTCAAAATTGCCCCATATAGAGTGTATCTGTGTGAGTGAGTGGGTGTGTGCCCAGCGATGGATTGGCGCCCTGTCCTGGGTCTATCTGCCCAGCGCCCGAGACGTTCTCCCCTGGATGGACATGGGGAACCCAACCGCGACCCTAATAGAGGATAAAGCGGGAGATAATGAATGAATGAATAATAATACAGTACAATAAATACTGCAGATTCAGCAGCATCTTGTATGATATGTACGAAGTCGACATTGTGCACACGTCTGTCCTCTGGAACGGTATGTGTGGGGTCTTACTGCATCACCAAATGTTAAAAAAAAATTAGAATCAAATAAATATGTAAGTAAATGAATAAAATGTCATGTTGACCTGAAGGATGTGCGAGTGGCTGATGTGCAGGACACCCTAACCAACACATTTAAGATGTAAACACAGGCTGATGTTAAGTTATAAACAGTGTAAGGCCTTAAAGTTGGTACATATTTTACATTCACATCATCATGCTAGAGTGACTGAAATATGATTCATATTTCATATTTATATTCATATCTGTTTCATATCAGATGTTTATTGCTGTGTTTGACAGAGAACATATTAAAAGTGTTGTATTCATGCTTAAATTACATTTACATGCCTGTACGGTTCTACAGTATCAGTCAAAAGTTTGAACTTCTTGTCCATGTTTTCACTTCCAATTGCTTTAAAGATGGACTAGTTCTACAATTCCAGACTATTGTCCATCTTCCTAATGGACTCACATATAGTTTTCCAGTTGTTAGTTTTTCCATTTGTTTAATATCTCTACATGGCTGTCCCACACTGTTGTTGCTGCCTGGCCGCTCAAGGAGGATGAGTCCCCCACTGAGTCTTGGTCCTCCCAAGGTTTCTTCCTTAAATAACAACATAAAAGGGAGTTTTTTCTTGCCACTGTCGCTTCGGCTCGCTCTTTGGGGGTTTAAAGGCTTTTCATTCTGTAAAGCTGCTTTGTGACAATGTACTGTTGTAAAAAGCGCGACATAAATAAATAACTTGAACTTGAACCTGTTTGTGGATGGTCTGTTTGTGTTCTCTAATGGTCAGGACTCCAACAGTACCACCACAGAGCAGGTGTTATTCGGTTGGCACATTATTCCTATCCCAGCAGTGTGATTGAGGTGTGTAAATAAAACTGCAGCAGCACTGCTGCACTAAAACCCCCTCACTGCATCAGCGTCTCTGCAGAACTGACAATAAATAATCCACCACCCAAATTACACATGTCCTGACCAATAGAGAACAGGGGACTAACAACAATAAAGAACACAGATGGACTACAGTCTGAAAGTGTAAAACTACAATGTTCATGTTTACTGCAGCAGGTGTCTAACATAAAGCAACCACCTTCTAAAGCTCTGCTATTCAAGTTATAGGGCAACTTCAACTCAAAAACAAACTGAGGGGAAATTAAACCAAACCAAATTTACTTGCAGGTTTTTTTTTTTTAAATAACTATCTTAATTATTTATCTTAATTCCCCATAAGATCTAACATTTTGTCACATGTGCCTGGGGCACCTTTCCCTCGTTTGGGTTTTTAATTGTCTGAGCTGGGTGATTGGTTTGTTTCTGTGCACGTGATTAGTTGGGTTGTTATTTCGTTTCCGTTTTCCCTCTTTTCGGGGCACGTCTTTGATTTGCGGTTATCTTACCCAATGTTAGTTTGTTCGTTTGTTCCCCCTTTTTGTTGGTGTTCCGTCACCAGTTTTTAATAAATTCGGTTCGGTTTTTAATCCCGCGGCACGGTGGCTTAGTGGTCTGCACGTTCTCCTCTCAGCGCTAGGGATTCCCGGTTTGAATGCCCATCTGGGTGGAGTTTCCATGTTCTCCCCGTGTCCGCGTGGGTTTCCTCCGGGTTCTCCGCTTTCCTCCCACAGTCCAAAAACATGGATCAAGTCAATTGAATTCTCCAAATTGCCCCATATAGAGTGTGTCTGTGTGAGTGAGCATGTGCCCAGCGATGGATTGGCGCCCTGTCCTGGGTCTATCTGCCCAGCGCCCGAGACGTTCTCCCCTGGATGAGCATGGGGAACCCCACCGAATGAATGGTTTTTATCCCGGTGTTTCTGGACCTCTCCTTCCGCGTTCTGCCACGGTGCGTCGCTGCGCAATAGCTCCGTGCAGGTCGCACTCGTGGGAGCGTGTTCCCTCCGTTTGGGCCGGTGTACGCAGTATTCCCCGCGCTCACTATGCGCGAGCGGCGTACGCTACTGTTCCGAGTAGCCGCTCACATCTGGGGAAGAACGAGCTTTCTGACACATTTTAACTACAATCCTGACTTGAAATAGTCTGTTAAAGCTCTATTAACTGTTTTCTTTAAAATAACCACTGACTTCGTTATTTATTGATAAGATTATTTTTCTTATCTGTATATTTTTAAGGCATTTAAATCCATACTGAAAAGACAAGGTCACTGCAGTTGCATCTCTGAAGCGGCTAGAAGCTATTTACACAAGCGGTGTTAAATTTTAATTAATTTATTAACTCTGTTCATCAAAAATATTATAACATTATAATGTACTGACTAAGTCCTGACCTTAATTCCTTCTGCAACAAGTAAATGTTTTCAGCATTAACATTTCAAACCCAGTGTCAGTGTTACTGGTAACATGCTCGACTTTAGTTACTTTTACAGACATGTGTGGTTAGCAATTATGGACATTTAAAGATCAGATCAAAGCAAAAATGCAACAATTTTAAAAGGGTTTTGCCAACCGCCTTGCACCCACATATAAGGGACTGTGTAATAGAAAACGTTTTGAGTCATTTCCTTAAGAGGGAGCATCAAAGTCAGACAGTGGGACAGTATGAAGCCTGGAGATTAAGATCGAGATAACCTTGCCACAAATAGTAACTCCATACAGAGACAATTCTGAATGGAGTATACACTGAATACAATTCTGAGTACACACACACACACACACACACACACGTTCAGATGTGACATAAGCAGTTAAATTACGGAAAGTAAAACTAGACCCACCTACACATGTGTTTATTCCACCACAAGCAGACACATGATCAGGTTACAAATTGTAGACAGCAAGAAAAGAAAAAGTGTGTGTGTGTGTGTGTGTGTGTGTGTGTGTGTGTGTGTGATTATAAAGTGCTGATGGGCAGAAGACATAATTTAAGTGAGCGAGTGATTAAAATGTCTTTCTACAAAGTAATCTCATGGGCATCATCCATGTCAGAGTTTGGGCGTTCAACCGCACGCCGCACAGTGTGTCTCTGACACCACCAAACGATAACAGCCAACACAGGAAGGTTATATTGTTCTTTAGTTTTTCTCAAATTATTTGGAAATTAAAAAATTTCTTTAAACAACAGGTTTTAATTTAGTTTTTTAAATAAAGTTTCTGTGTCTAAGATTTTTTTTAAGTATTTTAAAGAAAGGCTGGATTTGAAGAGAAGCAGAAGACAGTAACATAAAAGTCTGGACTAAATTCATTCATTCATCATCTCCCGCTTTATTCTCTATTAGGGTCGTGGTGGGGTTCCCCATGCCCATCCAGGGGAGAACATCTCGGGCGCTGGGCAGATACACCCAGGACAGGGCGCCAATCCATCTCTGGGCACACACTCACTCACACAGACACACTCTATATGGGACAATTTGGAGAATTCAATTGACTTGATGTTTTTGTTTTTGGACTGTGGGAGGAAACCGGAGAACCCGGAGGAAACCCACGCGGACACGGGGAGAACATGGAAACTCCACCCAAATGGGGAATCGAACCGGGAATCCGTAGTGCTGAGAGGAGAACATGCTAACCACTAAGCCACCATGCCGCCCCTGGACTAAATTATTAATTTTATAAATGATAAATAATTGAAGGTCTGATTTATTAGAACAACCACAGTGCAACATGTGAGGGAAAGGGAATTATCCAATGAACTTTTTAGCTTCAGTTTCATAAAACTGGCATTTTAATTAATATTACTCTTAATTTTTAATACCGTATGTACACACACACACACACACACACACACACACACACACACACACACACACACAAAACACTGAGTTGCAACCCGGGAGTTTTTCCAAACCAAACATAACCCACATGGCACCTGGAAGAGGCAGAGGAAAGTTGGGAGCTGAGACTCGACACACAAACCGATGCTTCTGTTTAGGTTTGAATTTGAAGGGATGCTGACGCAGCAGAAAGACGTGAGTCTTACTATTATTATTACTATTCAAATAATAACACTGATGCTCTGTTTAGCAGGATCGTACTTTCCACACTTACATACCATTTCCATCATGGTTACCATTAAGTACTAAAAATAATATATTAGGACCACGCACAAGAACATTGTAACCATAGTCACTGTAATACAATTCTGTAATAATAAGTTCATTTAGTTACGATGAAACATGAACGTTTAATAGCTGGGTCCTCATAGTGATCATACACTATTATAACCTCCCTGAGCCTGAGTGGGCTTTTCAGGGTCTCCTGTTAACTCCTGATGGGCCAACTTTGAGACTTTAAACTGTTACTGTACACAGTGCAGTAGGAATCACTTGGGGCAGTTAATGTTAAATGCATTATTATTGCATTATACATAACAATACAAACTGTACACATATAGCAAGTTTCGCAAGAGCAACCAGTGCCAGCATGTCACTGCCAAAACAAGTCCAGGTGTGCCTGCACTCTTCCGGCTCTGAGGTCTGACTGCCAGCATTTGGAGTTCTTTTACAGTTTTAAGTTCTGATTTAACGTACAAACATCTTTAAAGCTAATAAAAACCATCCATTTAAAAAAATAATATAAAGCTGAGGAAGTTAAACTTCAGAACTAGTCGCATTATAATTTAAGGAGAAACAGCTCCACACCCAGACGTGACAGAGAAAAGAAAGGCAGAGGAAAGCACCCGGTCACAGCGTCGTTACTCACTGCTGTAAAGTTGGAGACTCGCTTGAAAGAAAGTCTTTTTCTCAGACTCATAGTGCGCCTACGGAAATGTGCGTTCCTCATGCTGCACGCAGGGATGCTGCGGTGTTAATGGCTAAGCCAACGCGGGCGCGGGCGCACGTCATTTCTGCACGACAAGAGCCGACATGCCCATCTCACAGGCCCCCGCTCTGACACAAGCCACCAAGCTGCACTCGTACTGATGAGGAAGTTCCACTGGGTGCAGTTGCTATGGCAACCCAGGCCGGCAACGGAGGGCGGTTTGCTTTTGGTTAGAGTGGAATCCGCGGGAGGAATGAAGACGCTGGAATCTTTTTTCCGTCCATCCTTTATTTGTCTGGTGTTGACTAATAGGAGGTGTCGTGCCCTGGTCCGAGCGAGTGAACAAATCAGCACAGCTCCGAGGAGGCGCAAACGCTTACTCAGCTCTCCTCCATCCCTGGCACGCTTTCAACCCAAATAATCCACTGTTGGACGCCCCGAAAGCCCGCCTTGCCTACTCTGCCTGAGTTTTGCTTGCATTTCAAATAAACATCTGTCTTCGTTTGTGACTCTGAAACATCTATCCCAGTGGAATGCCATGAACCGCTGGAAAATGAAGAAAACGGTCTCAGGCGAGCGGGACGAACTAAGAAATCAGAGAAGGCTCCAGAGCAGTTTGGGATTTGGTTAAACGCCTCATTACTAGGACATGCCGGAGAGAAAGGTCTGCGCTTGGGTGTGACTAGAACCAACGGCTAACCCGGTTCTAAGCAGCAGGGTTCTGCGGCGTCGCTACAGAGAGCCAGATGTTCAAACATCCACACAAAGACTTGATGCAAACCACATGGAATAATGCCGAAACCTGCTGAGATGTGCTGTTTCCTGTCTCAGACATGGGAAGAAAGACATCTTGGTCGGTCTGGACTCAGTCAAGACAACAAGCTACTGCGTTAGGGATTCGGTGTTTAGAGCAAGAGAGGATTCGGGTGTTTTAAAAATATGGAGGAAAATACACAAAGCAGCCTGAATACTAACTCAGGAACCTCATAACCGCTGAAGTTCGGTCTGATTATTTATATATCTGAATTTAATACAGCAGCGTTTAGACAATCACATGGGTCCATCTTGGTGTTGAGAATAATATTCAGCTGAGGATGACATTACATTAAAACAATAAGGTATGAAAGGACGGCATGCACATAGTTTGATTGTAATGCGTTTTAGGGAGAGTACATAGATTTCTATTAATTTCTTAGAAACTTAAACCTGAACCATATCTATAACAACACATGATTTTACTTGAAAACTTGAGATCCCCACAATTACATGAGGTCCCCACGGTGTGAGTGTGTAAACAGGTTTTGTTTATGACAGTGTTATTTATACCTGGTACACACACACTCACACACACACTCTATATCTCTCTGCAATTCACTTTCTGTTGCTGTCTGTGCTGCTCTCACTCGTTTTCTCTTTCTCAGTCTCTTTACCTTATTAACCACGTCATCGGTAACTGTCTTGTCATTCTTCCCCTCTTTTTTTCACTTTCTCTCTTTATTATTCTCTCACTCTTGTGTGACCCCCCCCCCCTCTAACTTATATGGCGATAATGCATATCATGAAAAATGAAGAAGTTCAGAAGCTGGCGGCTGCAGTAATGACCATGACATTTAGCGCGCGGTAATGAAGTGTTTACATGTGACGGCGGGGGAACAGGTGAGAGCAAAACCAGCGGGTGACATTTATTATTCATCCTGCGTTCAATCGCGCCATCTAATTGATTTCATGTTCTGCTGTTGTGTTTGTTCAATCAAACAGCTTGATTTATTATGCATAAAGACACCGTCGTCTCGGTCGGCTCTGGGCCAAAAACCAAAAATCGCCAATGAAACTGTAATCACACAGGACTTATGGGCACTAATCCAGAATATCCACTGACAAGAAAGTGCACTATGGAGAGCTGAGCCATCATCTGCTCATCACTGCACGTTGGGAAACAAACAGGAAAGAGGAAAGAAAAAAAAAAAATCACTGACATGAGCTCCTTGTTGACAAAAATAAAATCATTAAAATTGTATTGAATTGTAAACTAATATCTGCAGACCGTTTTTCTTAAATGATCAGTTCGTGTTTAATTATTTACATTGATAATTATCATCCACATAATAACGGTCAATTAGGGAAATTAAAAAGAAAGAAAGTCTCCTCTACTAAGCTGCTTTATCTGTTTTCTTTATTTAAAACCATCTACATCAACTTATAAGTGGTTGGATGGAGTCAGAACAGAGGGTCAATAATGATGCTGGATGAACCAAATTGGCAAATTGGTGAAATTGAGTATTGCAAACTTCAGATTGATAATCCAACACCCTAAATAATAAGATATCAAACCCAATCTGTTTGGATTTGTCTCCAACAGAACCTGAACTATGTTTGACTATTACGTTTTGCAAATCTGTTTTAGCTGTGACTTTATATTTACTGCAAAATAATGTCTCTAAATCTTTAACTTCATTCATTTTGACCAATAACAATAATGACCATTCATTCATTCATTATCTTCCACTTCATCCTCTATTAGGGTCGCGGTGGGGTTCCCCATGCCCATCCAGGGGAGAACATCTCAGGCGCTGGGCAGATACACCCAGGACAGGGCGCCAATCCATCGCTGGGCACACACTCACTCACACAGACACACTCTATATGGGGCAATTTGGAGAACTCAATTGACTTGATCCATGTTTTTGGACTGTGGGAGGAAACCGGAGAACCCGGAGGAAACCCACGCAGACACGGGGAGAACATGGAAACTCCACCCAGATGGGGATTCGAACCGGGAATCCCTAGCGCTGAGAGGCGAACGTGCCGACCACTAAGCCACCGTGCCGCCCAATAATGACCAATCACTGCTAAACCACATATCCACATGGTGTATTGATGCCACCATCCTGCTTCCCAAGAGGCATGCGTTTAAACTTATGCTCTGCTTTAGTTCCTTCTCCAAACACAGCTCTTATAGCTTGACCCCAAATGTTTAATATTGGTAATTTTTTTTTCCAACTATAAAATGACTCTTTATAAAAACTCTATATAACTAACATTTAATTTCCAAACACATTTACTGAAATGGCGGCGTAATAGTTAGAATAGACGTAATAATTAGAATAGACGTCATAGTTAGAATATTCGCCTCTCGGTGCCAGGGATTTAAATTCGAATCCCGATCAAGTTTCCATGTTGTCCATGTATCCATGTGGGTTTTCTCTGGGTTCTCTGGTTTTCAGCCACAGTCTTAAAACATGGATTCAAGTTAAATTGGCCGCTTTAATTGCCCCTATTTAAATTGCCCCATATATTGCGCGGGTCTATGTGAGTGAGCGTGTGCCCAGGGATTGATTGACATTCTGTCCTTGGTGTTTCTGCCTAGTGCCTGAAATGTTCTCCCCTGGATTTGAATAGAGAACCCGAGCCGCGACCCTAGTAGAGGATTAAGCGGAAGATAATGAGATGAGATTTACTGAAATTAAACCATTATCATCCTCTTTCCATTTTTCTATTCCGATAGATGCTGTATTCCCTAATGACAGTGTGTAACTTGCCTTAATACATATTGTGGCTTTAGTTCTTCATAGTGTAGTGTAATATGTTTAATTTTATGAAATCCCATGGATCTGATTATTTGACCAATAGCCGCTCAAGGTTTTTCATGTTCCTTTTCTTATATATGCGATTTTTCCAACGTTCCCCAAAAGGCATGTATGAGGCAAAGACCGTATGCAAGTTGTATTTAAAGTCCTGCAAGGAAAACATTTCTTTTTAAGGACGAACGACGCCGAACCTCGACTGGAAACTGGATCTCTATGTTTGGAGCTTTTGATGCATAGATGTTCATCTTTATGAATAATGGTCTGACGGGGCCATGGGATGTTCACCTGCCGAGCGGAATGTTTTTTTAAAAGCAGCATTCACATCATGAACGTGTCTCTGACCTGATGCTCGAGACGGACGAAGGCATGACAGAGAGCAGTGCTGACTGTTCTGAAGATGGTGCATTCCACAGCATGACTGTACAGGCACTTGTGAAAAGTGTGAGCACATAGTGAGACAATTACACTCTCACAGATTAACAGCACACACACACACACACACACACACACACACACACACACACACACAACCCCCCCCCCCCCCACACAGACATCACAGTGACGTTATGACACCTATATTAGAAAAGGCTTAGATCAGAATCATGAACGCTGTTAAAGTAACAGCTTTGTACAGCTACAAGAAGTGTGTGTATGTATGTATTTGTGTATGTGTGTGTGTGTGTGTGTGTGTGTGTGAGTGTGTTGGTCCATGTTGGACAGGTACTCACTCGATCAGGCTTGACACTCAAAGTTTGTTCCATCTCTCCCTGTGAGAGTCTACAGCCCCGCAGTTTAATCAGACCACTCGACACATAACCGAATCCATCCGTCTGTGCATGTGTGTGTGTACTGATAGAATCCTTGCCCACCATCCGGCTTGCCGTCGCTAGCTTTGCACTTGTGGCGCTCGCACTGCCTCTCTCTCTCTCTCTCTCTCTCTCTCTCTCTCTCTCTCTCCTTCTTTCCACCCACCCTGTAATTCCTATTCCGCCCACAGAGCGCAGGGCTCTCACACAAAGATGCAGAGACACTCTTGCAACCCAGAGGGGTGTGCGTAGTGAGTGAGCGAGTGAGTGTGTGTGTGTGTGTGCTCGACCACAAGCTCTTGACTGTCTCAAGAAAAGAAGGAAAGAAGGCACTCAAAAACCTACAGATTTACTCAAACCTCACAAAGAGGCATTTCTAGTAACTTGTAATAATAAGAACAACTGGTTTCGAAGGCGATGCACTCACATCTGAACGTTCTCACACCGCATCATCACCTAGAGAGTATTAGATTCATACGAAGAAATAAAATCCAGATCAAGTGCTCGAGAATCCGGCCAATCTTATTTAGACAATGTGTTGTCACCTACTTAGTATGCCTTGAGCAAAGCATCTGCTTACAGAGAAGGGGGGAGCGAAAGAAAGAGGGAGAGTGAGTGACAGTGTGTGAAAGCAATTTTAGGAGGGGGGGTGTTGGAAAGGGGGGGGGGGGGAGTGGTGCAAAACTGAGGGGCCCTTGAGGTCCTCGAGTTCTTGTATTCACCTGTGTTGCAGGTTTCATGTGCATTTGCGTATTCGCTAAAAGAGTGCATAGGACACAGAGATGTTTTATCCTCATTATCGCTGTGTTGTGACATCACAACGAAATATTTCAAATTGAGAATCAGCGGATGGTTATCGCAGTAACTGCAGCCATGTGGTTAAAACTGCCCGAGACTTTGGAGGCATTTTAGGAGGCAAGAAGGGCATTTTACATTGTTGCTGCATTTCAGACATGGTTATAATACTTCTTTTGTTGAGTGTGATGATATTGTTTTGATGGGATTCCATCCATTATCTTCCGCATCCATTATCATCCATCCAGTGGAGAACGTCTCGGGCGCTGGGCAGATACACCGAGGACAGGGCGACAATCCATCACTGGGCACACACTCACTCACACAGACACACTCTATATGCGGCAATTTTGGAGAATTCAATTGACTTGATCCATGTTTTTGGACTGTGGGAGGAAAGCGGAGAACCTGGAGGAAACCCACGCGGACACGGGGAGAACATGGAAACTCCACCCAGATGGGGATTCGAACCGGGCAGCCATGTGGTTAAAACTGTCCAAGACTTTGGAGGCATTTTAGGAGGCAAGAAGGGCATTTTACCTTGCTACAGTAACATAAAAGTCTGGACTAAATTCATTCATTCATCATCTCCCGCTTTATCCTCTATTAGGGTCGCGGTGGGGTTCCCCATGCCCATCCAGGGGAGAACGTTTCGGGCGCTGGGCAGATACACCCAGGACAGGGCGACAATCCATCGCTGGGCACACACTCACTCACACAGACACACTCTATATGGGGCAATTTTGGAGAATTCAATTGACTTGATCCATGTTTTTGGACTGTGGGAGGAAACTCACGCGGACACGGGGAGAACATGGAAACTCCACCCAGATTGGGATTTGAACCGGGAATCCCCAGTGCTGAGAGGAGAACGTGGTAACCACGAAGCCACCCTGCTGCCTTGATGGGATTCACCTTTGGAAGTAATTGCCAAGTGAATTTTTGCAATCGTGACATATGGGGTGAGGCATCATTAAGCAATACTGTATGTCTGAAAACTGGTTTCAAATTTAAAATCAGAGACTAAAATCTGTTTTCACTCACAGTTTCAAGTGCTTTGTCTCTGTGGGAAACACAAACGACTTCCTGTGATGTAAATCAATAAGATTAAGGTGAAATGAGGCTTTAAGGTTATGGCGGGGCAAAGGGTTAGGATTAGGATAAACGTTGGGTTTTAATGAAATACATAAAACTCTATATAAAGTTCCTAAAAAATTGTCTGTGTGTGTCTGTGTGTGTGTGTGTGTGTCAGCACATTCTTCAGCATGTCGTGACACTGTGTTTTGCTTCTCGCACCCACCACAAACACACACACACACACACACACACACACACACACACACACAGTTTGCCTTTAAGCAATAGTAAAGAGATGGGTGGGTTTATTGCATTACTTTAAGGTAGAATGTCTCAGTTTGGTCCTAATACCAAACTTCAACACTGAATTATGTGAGCACTTAATGTCCTCCAGGGGCCACTGGGACCCTTGTGGAGGTTTAAACCAAAAGGCTGAGCTTAAAATAAACACAATGCAGCTCTACTGGGTGCAGAACCTAACGTGCACATCATGAACAGAATACAACTGTAATTCTTTGCGTTTTATTTATTTTTTTACTTTGCGCGTGTGTGTATGTGTGTGTATGTGTGTGTGTGTGTGCACTGACCTCATAACAGGCCTAAGGGCCGGATCTGACCTCGGGGCCGTAAAGTACCCTGGACATATTTACGCTGAAAATTTCCCATGGTTACTATCAGTGCATTTAAATGATGTGATAAAAATAATGACTTGATTTGATTCAGTTGAGGTTGAAATTACACACCGTCTGCTGCAGACTAACAACACTTTGGCGGGTTGCTATTTGAACGGTGCAGCTACCTGGACTCAGTGCGCTGTTCCATGAGGTTCTCCATTGGCCTGTGAATGGAGAACCCACTGTATAGTACAGACTACGTATCTGTATTCTCTGTACAAATGCAGTTCAGTGGCATTGGACACCTGCCTGTGTTGATGATTCAGCACAGAGATAGCTACCAACATCTGCACACCGCATTTCGAGATGGCCACGCCCATCGGGCGAGATATATTCAGACGCAGCATTGCTATTTAAACGACACGGGAGGAAGATATATTCAACCTGCATATTTCACTTTTAAAAAATTAAGTTTCCAGACTCTTTAGCACAGCGTGTACCGTCGTGATGCCCTAACGCCAGTGTGTGTATCAAGACGCAGCACCAGAGTGAGTCATTTTGGGGCGTGTACATATGTATGGAATCATAACGCTTTTAATAAGAAAGACGCCGAATGTGTTTAAAAGATGGAAATGTAGCACAACAGAAGCCGAATGATTCATGTGTGTGTGGTTGAGCTTTTACTTCTCATCGCTGAGTATGATCCTGCTTTCTCACAGACAGTAATTATGTGTGCACACTGAGTCCTTTGCTAACAAGTGAAATGGCGCTCAATGCTCATTAGCCGAGATTCTATACACACACACACACACACACACACACACACACACACACAGAGTAATTGCTGTGCTCTCTTTACACAAAGCCAGCTCTGTTCACATGTCAGTGTCATCATGCTGCATGCGGCTCACTGAGAAAACAGATCAGGCAGGCGGAAGGCTTTAGGATGTAAACTCTCATCTTACAAATCTAACAAAATGTTTGCTGATCCATCAAAATAAGATGCTTTTATTACAATTATACATACGCGGAGGAGTAAAGCACGAGGAAATACTCTCCACTTATCCCGGTACGACAGTATGTACAGTATGAACATGTGATCATGTATTTTTACACAATAATGATTTGTATTTATCAATATTTACAAATATTTGTACTAATACTGACAGGACCCAACGCAATGTGTACTATTCTATAGTATATAGTAGGGGTGAGCTGCAATATTCTCTGATTCGACGATTCGAGTCGGAGAACCGTAGTCGACTATGAACCTCATAGTCGAATGTACCATTTTGACCACATGGGGGCGCCCATGGCTGCTGCTAAGCATTAGTTTTTACATGAAATGTCTTTGTTTCCGTTATATATATATAGCCTTTTGTCAAATAAAATCATCCGAATCATCCTAAAACTCATTGATCTGAGTGTTTTAGGTTTTTCCTTTGAAGTGGAAAAAAAGTCCAGAACGGGGATCTCATTTACGGTGCTCTAGAAAAACAAGTAAAATATTTTAAAAAAATCTTTTTTAAAAACCACGCTTATAGCGCCATTGTTGAAATTTTAACTGATTCGACTATCAGTCGACTATAGGGAAAATCTGACGAATCAGATTCGACTATGAAAATCCTTAGTTGAAGACACCCCTAGTATATAGTATGGAAGTAGGCTGTTTGGATGTAGCCAAGGCTGATGGGAGTTTTACACACGAAAACAAAAGTAAAAGATGATCGGTTACTCTCCAAGCCAGAGGAGTCAGAGGAGACGAACTAAAAGTTAACAAAACAAAAAGAGACAAATAATCACTAACCGGATGCTGAGAAAAGAGATTTTTTTTTCTTTTGCCCGCCTCTGGAACACTGTAATTGGTTGAAGCTTAAGCTTTTAATCTGCTAAAAAACTATATTCAATACACAATGCCGAGGCCACAAAGCAAGAGTCATCGTTTGATGGCTTTACTTAACAACTCGATGAAACAACTTTGGAATGTTGCATGCATACGCACGCACGTGCACAACCCCCCCCCTCCCCCCGCTCCCACACACACACACACACACACACACACACACACACACACACACACATTTCTCTGACAAAAACTGGCAAATTTGGAAAGAGCAACATGATATGGAACTCTGTATTCCATCCATCCATTATCTTCTGCTTTATCCTCTATTAGGGTCGCGGGGGGGGTTCCCCATTCCCATCCAGAGGAGAACGTTTTGGGCGCTGGGCAGATACACCCAGGACAGGGCGCCAATCTATTGCAGAGCACACACTCACTCACACAGACACACTCTATATGGGGCAATTTGGAGAACTCAATTGACTTGATCCATGTTTTTGGACTGTGGGAGGAAACCGGAGAACCCGGAGGAAACCCACGCGGACACGGGGAGAACATGGAAACTCCACCCAGATTGGGATTCGAACCGGGAATCCCTAGTGCTGAGAGGAGAACATGCTAACCACTAAGCCACCGTGCCGCCCCAACTCTGTAATCGATGTGCAAGGATTTCAGCCCAACAACGTCTTCAAAACAAACAACATTCTGCTGCACACTCGTAAACCGCTGCTGACTAACAGAACGACTCTAAGAATACACTAAATGGATCAGGAACCGGATGTTCCACACTGAAAGAGTTTCCCCTGAGGATCTGCCTCTGTAATTACAGCAGCTGTTCACAAGGGCAAGAGGTAAATACTTTAACACTTCATCGACACAGGATCGTTTTTTGGTTTCATTTACTTTGAATTAATTAGAAAAGCCTGAATATCCAGTCAAAGTGCCAATAGCATTGAGAAAGCTCTAGGCGTTTATATTTGGATGACAGCAAAGCTTTTTCATAGATGATGTCAGACTGGGAAGCAAACCTGGGACCGTCTTGCCATGGAGGGGAAGCGAGAAAACAGCCTTGGACAGGCTGCAAGTCCATCACAGGTATACATTTTTACCACAGGCCCAATTTAATATCATCAGTTCCCCTACTAGAATGTTTTGAACACAGGGAGAACATGTAAACTCTAGGGGTGAGCTGCAATATTCGCTGATTCGACGATTCGATTCGGAGAACCGTAGTCGACTATGAACCTCATAGTCGAATGTACCATTTTGACCACATGGGGGCGCCCATGGATGCTGCTAAGCATTAGTTTTTACATGAAATATCTTTGTTTTCGTTATATATATAGCCTTTTGTCAAATAAAATCATCCTAATTTCTAGAAAAAAAAAAGAAAAAAGAAAAACAAAAAAAAGGTTTTCTTTGGTTAGAAAAACAAGTAAAATATAAAAAAATATATATTTTTAAAAAAACTACGCCCTTAGCGCCATCTTGTGGTCAAATTTTAACTGATTCGACTATCAGTCGACTATAGGGAAAATCTGACGAATCAGATTCGACTATGAAAGTCTTTAGTTGAATACAGCCCTAGTAAATTCCACACAAAGAACACCCGGGAATCAAAGCCAGGAATGAATGTCAACCACAGCATCACCGGTGACACATGTGGGCTTATTAAAAACATTTATAAAGAACATAAAGAAGGTATAAATATTTCTCACAGAATTCATTTGAATGAAACGTGAATTAGGGTGGAAGCTTGTAATTAGAACTAAGATGAAGATTACAAATGTAAACTCATTCCAGATATTGAGTTCATATTTCAACCCAGTCCAGAATTCCAGAACAATCTACTGTTTGGGGCAAACGCCCAGCAGCGGAAGTTTTAGATTTTATCATGAGAGAGCAGCAGATTGTCTTGGTCACTTAAATCCTTGTATACACGCAAACTATAATCTAGAACCAAAGTCTGCGAGTGTAGAACATGTCTGATTGGACACACAGCCTCCAAATGTGCACGAGTGTGATGAATTACAAGCTATTAATGTGGAGATGTATACACACAAACACACACATATCATAAAACATATCTAAAGAGGTTAAAATGCTGGGAGTGAATTAGGGAGGAGATTATTTTTTATTTGTGAATGTCTTTCAGGTTCAGGTCTATTAACTTCAAGGCACAGAGATATGCCAAAAATAAAAAAAAATAGAAAAATCACGCAGCCATCGCCGGCTGAATGCCTGAGGGTCTCTAAACAGATTCCTCCACCTTCCTGCCTCCTCAGTCGCCATGGCGACCTGCCATCAATTCTTCTGAAATCACACGTGGAGACGTCACGACATGCGAACGGCTGACTGCTGCGCTTCTAAATTTAAACTCACATGTCTGTGTGTGTGCGGAGGAGACGGTAAAAACAGTTCGCTGTCTGGAACGGAGAAGCACATGATGTTTAAGACGCCGAATTACGACAGCGCCGAGAGAGAAGCGGCCATGTGCCGGGCTCCACGCACGGGGAGAATGTGTTTTATACGGTTATACATCGTCTGCTGATTCGAACCAAACACACAGAACAGACTGTGATTTACATTTACATTTACATTTAGTTATTTTGCAGACGCTTTTATCCAAAGCGACTTACAAACGAGAACATCACGTGTCAGTAGATATGAAGAAAGCCAGCTACGCTGTAGAATTAACAAACCTTATATTAACCATTATATTAGTGTTCTTCAACTTAACCACATTTAGAGAGAACTGCACTGACCTGCTGAAATAGAGTGTGTGTGTGTGTGTGTGTGTGTGTGTGTGTGCAGTTATATAACATCGTATATAAACAAAACCTGTTTAAATACTCACATATGGGAATCTAATGCCAGCTGCTCCTCACAATGTAAATCTTTTAATTCTTAAGTGACATCATGGTGCATGGTTATAGTTACGTTAGGGTTATGGTTAATGTAGTAGCAGGCTGGTAGTATTCATGGTTGTGGTTCGTCTCTGCAAAAATGAATAGGTAGCTTAGTGGTTGGGGTGTTTAGACTATCAGGCTGAATGTTGGGGGTTCAAGCCTTGAAGCCACCGAATGTTACCACTGTCAACCCTTTAGTATATAAATAAAAATCCCAAAAATGCATATAAACAATGGTGTGTGTTCACAGAATGTGTTATGGCTTATTTACTAAAGACATAAATGCTATTTCAACAATAAAAAAATGTAAGTAAAAGAACGGGATACAAGGGCTATGTCACCCGTATGGGGTAGAGGGCGCTGTGGAGTTTTGTCGACGTTATGTAATAACACTTGCGTCAAAGCTTCCGTCAATTTAAGTAAAGTCAGAGCTTCATTTATTTCATTTGGCAGTAATAATAAAGGAATTTTGTGCACACATGTGGTATGTCTATATATCAATGGAGTTTATTATTAAAGACTGTTTATTTGATATATAAAATATTAAGCAGAGTTTCCCAAAGCTCAAGACGATGTGTTTAAATGACATCCACAGCCAGAAGTATATTCTGTCGGTCTGTTAACAGACCGTTAACAGTAAAGCAAATATTCCAAGTGAGAAAGAAATATAATTAATGGAATCGAGAGAACTGTCTGTGTGTTGCTACTATAGTCACAGTATTATTTTCCCCTCATCGCTAGTGGAGTGCGGGTTTCTGCTGCGTTACCTCTAGGTCGTCCAGTGAGTAAGCCTGGCTGAGACGTCTGGATCGGCCGAATGACCTCCTCCCTGATGAGCGCTGAGTAAATCCCATAGTGACGCCCCGGAACCGTTCACCCTGAAACACAAACACACATGTTTAATAATGGATACTGCGATTTCTGTGTTAAAGGATTTAATTTGCCCACCGGTGGCTCGGTGCACGGTGGCTTAGTGGTTAGCACGTTCGCCTCTCAGCGCTAGGGATTCCCGGTTCGAATCCCCATCTGGGTGGAGTTTCCATGTTCTCCCCATGTCTGCGTGGGTTTCCTCCGGGTTCTCCGCTTTCCTCCCACAGTCCAAAAACATGGATCAAGTTAATTGAATTCTCAAAATTGCCCCATATAGAGTGTGTCTGTCTGAGTGAATGTGTGCCCAGCGATGGATTGGCGCCCTGTCCTGGGTCTATCTGCCCAGCGCCCGAGATGTTCTCCCCTGGATGGGCATGGGGAACCCCACCACGACCCTAATAGAGGATAAAGCGGGAGATAATGAATGAATTTGCCCACCAGGGAAGAACGTTTTGGGCGCTGGGTACACACACACACACACACACACCCACACACTATATAGGGGTAATTTAGAGCATCCAATTCACCTCGTTTCCATGTTTTTAAACTATGGGAAGAAACCGGAAGAATCGGAGGAAACCCATGTGGACACGGGGAGAACATGGAAACCTGGATATCCATCGCTGAGAGGTGCTAATCACTAAGCCACTGCCGTCCATAATAAAAATACTAATGATAATAAAATGCATAATAAAACCTTTAATTATACTGTTCTCGTTTGAATAATGTTTCCATTAAGATTACTACAGTCATCACATACAGTACTTTCACTTCATTTCATCCCGATGTTTTAATCCAGAGCAATTACACCCACAGCCCCACAAATCTGTCATGAGGTACTCTGCACTGTTTGTTTTCCAAAGGCAGCCTTAGATAAACTCTCCATGACTGTGGACACTGTGCATGAAAGGGATAGTGGTTCAGGACGTGTCACGGTGCAAACATCTAAATCAGCGCAGCATTCGTTTGTCTGGCAAGAAAGACACTTTTATTTCAGGGATACACTGCGAGACTGAAAGGTTTGGACACGCAGCAATAAAAAGCAATAAAACGGGACATTTATTCAAATGCTGAAGTGGCGTCGCATGAACGCACATGTTTTAAACGATAATAAAACAACTGGAATGCTGCACACACACACACACACACACACACTCACACACACACACTCACACACACTCACACACACTCACACACACTCACACGAGACAGGAGCGAGGCTTTCGAGCCTGATTTTAAGAGTCTATAATCAAACAGTCTTCAACGTTGCTTGGATACGAGGAGCTTTCAAGTGTGTGTCTTCATACCCTTTCCCGGAGTAACACACACACACACACACACACACACACGTACACACTTTGAGTGTGCCTCTCATCACTTGGTCTTAAGTGCATGTATCCTGTGTTTCCACTCTGACACGTTACTTTCTGCACATCACAGAAGTTCAGGAGCACAAAGCATTAAACTACATAAACTACACAACATAGATTTTAATGATGACAACTAAAAACGCACAAAAGTCATGTAATAATCCTCTAGATTCCTCATGGATGCGTTTCGGGCATAATAACCGTTCAGCTTGTCACGTGCCGTTCCCTTTAAGAACCAGGCGGCGCTCTGACTTTGGCGGGTTGCTATTTGAGCGGTGCAGCTACCTGGACTCGATGCGCTGCTCCATGAGGTTCTCCATTTGAGTGTGAATGGAGAACCCACAGTATAGTGTAGACTATGGATTAGGGGTGAGCTGCAATATTCGCCGATTCGACGATTCGATTCGGAGAACCGTAGTCGACTATGAACCTCATAGTCCAATGTACCATTTTGACCACATGGGGGCGCCCATGGCTGCTGCTGAGCATTAGTTTTTACATGAAATGTCTTTGTTTTTGTTATATATATATATAGATATACATCCTAATTTCTAGAAAAAAAAAAAAAAAAAAGGGTTTCTTTTGTTAGAAAAACAAGTAAAATATTTTTAAAAAATATTTTTTAAAAACTACGCCCTTAGCGCCATCTTGTGGTGAAATTTTAACTGATTCGACTATCAGATTCGGATATCAGAATCAGATTCGACTATGAAAATCTTTAGTTGAATACAGCCCTACTGTGGATCTGCATTCCCTTTACAAATGCAGTCAGATTTAATGGCGTTCGTTTCGTTTCAGTGTTTTCCGCTGGAGAGGTTGTTTTCAGTTGGCGGCAAACTTGCGTCTTACACAGGTCGGAAATGTACCTGAGCACACCTCATTTCGAGATGGCCACGCCCATCGGGGGGACATATTCACAAAGAGCGTTGCCATTTAAACGAGAAGATGTGAAGATAGTAATGAGCATCGCGGCTCACTGCGCGCAGGGTGTGAGGTTATATATAAACACGGACACAGTGTTTTCAAACAGGTCCACTCACATGATCTCGTTCAGATGATCACAGCCTGGAGCTGAAATTCACACAAGTGCAAGCCTGTGATTAAAAACAGTGGCAGATCAGCACCCTGATGCGCACACACACACACACACACACACACACACACACACACACACAGACACACACACACACACACACACAAAACTTGCCAAAAAGCTTCTGTGTGGACCAGTGTAGTTCTTTCACAACAAACTCATCCAACCTCATCTTTATAGACGTTGCTTTGTGCACTAACGCTCAATACTGAAACAAAGACAGATCTGAATCTGCTCCACACAGTTGGAAGCATACAGTTGTCCATAATGCAGGGCTAAAACGGGTAATTCCTATCCTTTAATCTGATTGGCTGAGCCGTTTGTCCAACCATGGAATTATTAACAATAACAAATACCTCTGAGCGCTTCACATTCGTATCAATGCGTGATATATCATACATTATTTATAAATCATAAAATACAGATTAATATGAACAGTGAGGCGATTCCCGATGTGCACTAAACTTGTTGCGGCTGTATATATATATATATATATATATATATATATATATATATATATATATATATATATATATATATATATAAATATATTTATTTATTGTATTGTGTAGACGGCACGGTGGCTTAGTGGTTTAGCATGTTCTCCTCTCAGCGCTAGGGATTCCTGGTTCGAATCCCCATCTGGGTGGAGTTTCCATGTTCTCCCTGTGTCTGCGTGGGTTTCCTCCGGGTTCTCCGGTTTCCTCCCACAGTCCAAAAACATGGATCAAGTCAATTGAATTCTCCAAATTGCCCCATATAGAGTGTGTCTGTGTGAGTGAGTGTGTGTCCAGCGATGGATTGGCGTCCTGTCCTGGGTGTATCTGCCCAGCGCCCGAGACGTTCTCCCCTGGATGGGCATGGGGAACCCCACCGCGACCCTAATAGAGGATAAAGCGGGAGATAATGAATGAATGAATGAATAATGAATGAATGAATTGTATTGTGTAATGGGCGGCATGGTGGCTTAGTGGTTTAGCATGTTCTCCTCTCAGCACTAGGGATTCCCGGTTCGAATCTTCATCTGGGTGGAGTTTCCATGTTCTCCCCCCATCTCGGAAGATAATGAATGAATGAATGAATGAATGTACTGTGTAATATGGCCACTAGATGGCGGTTTTTGATTGTTTTGACTGAGGCACCAGTATCCTGTTACTCAGCGATCAGTGTTCACTTTAAAAACTGGACTACATTACACAGCAGAAGACCAGACTATTAATGATTTTGCTTTCAATAAAAGTATTTATGAATTTTTTTTTTTTAATAAAAGCAGTAAGGCACGCGAGGCCGTGTATTATTGTGAATAAATCACAGAAAAGAGGTGGAGTCACACGAAGCTTTAAAATGCTAGTTGTTTAATCCAGTGCAAATCACCAACTCTGGCTCCAGCAATCCTGCCCTAGTGGAGTAGATCTTTCCACAGATGAAGAATCAGAAGCTGTTTACTGAATCGACAGGCAGCGGTTCTTAAAACGGTTGGAGATCCATTCCCACGTCGTCAGTGTTAATTGTGGTCAAGACTAATTTAATGGCTCGGGTCCGATAACATCACGCGAGCAGAAGATGGCCGAGATCCACCATTATCACCCGTCTCCCCCTGTCTCTAACTCTCCGTCTCTCGCCCCGTCTCACTCTCTATCTCCATCTTTGAAGGTCTTCTGCGCCCGTTTTCTTTCCTGTAAGTCTTCTCTCTCTCTCTCTCAGTAGTCCTCTCCTCCACCGTCTCTCCATCTTTCTCCTGGCTCTGTCTTCCACCGTTACACATGGCTTTCACTCACACTTTCACATTAATAAGAAAACGCAAAGCTCCACCCACTTCCTTCGCCCGCAGGCTTATCGTGTCTCCAAAGAGACGTCTTTCCTGTTTACCCCATTCCAGAGATGCCGAATAGAAATCCCATCAGAACGTGTCACTCCACCAACAGCGCAGACGCAACGGGCTCCCTGTGGAATCGGCGCGCCGCTCTTTATCCCCAAATCTCCTCTGAGCTGAAGCTAAATCGTCGTATTATGTAATGAGTGGAATGTAAATAAATGCCGCTCGATGTTGAACAGTTGCCCCGACCTCGTGACGGATGTGCGGCTCCATCACTGAGGCTGAGGAGAAGCACATCTCAATGTTTTGTCGGTGAGCGATAAAATTTGGGTGGCAGAGGATAATAAATGTGTTCGACATACAATTAAAATTAAAAGTACCCGAGTAAAGTACAAAAACAGGTGCTACGGTTTACGACCACGTAACAGTGCCCTCTACTGGCTGTTCAGGGAGCCAACAGACTGCACTGCTAATGAAGATGCTTAGGCTTTTGAATTTCCATGTGACAGCTACAGCTTTTTTGACATTAGTTGGGGGGGGGGGTGGAATTTGCCACTGATGGTGATGATAATGACCAATTTTTATTCTTGGAACTACAATAAAAATCCAGCTGTGCCTTTAATGCTCTGCAAATGATCAATGAAGGAGCTCAGTGAAATATTTACATTTACAAACAAAGACTAGAGTTATTCTGATGTCAGGTAATTACTGTGGTTCTTTAAGGTTGTAGAAGCTGCACAATCGAACGTCAGCCTAAGGATTTATGCAAACAACAACAACAACAACAATAATAATAATAATAATAATAATAATAACAAATACTCCAAAAATGAACCCACAGCTCCTCAACTTATCTTAACTTATCTTAAATATTACTAATAAAATAAAACAGACAGTTCTGTTCAGAAAGACACAAAGAAAGAGACCTTGATGGGTAGAATTCCCAAATAAAAGCACATCGAGAAGCGTTCTGCTTGTTAACAGGTTTTACTGTTTCGGTGGAGAAACGCTGCCCCCGTGTGGTCACCAGGAGGAGGCACACACGCAGTCCCAATGGAAACACCAGTGTCAGCGCTATAAATAAATCTGTTCCTCTAGACCTTATTAGGAGCCGTTCCCTTAGCTTTTGAGTATGTAGTATACACACCATGTCCACTATATGTCCACTATATGTCTTTTTCACTACATAGTACCCACCACAGAGCGGGTATTATTTGGTGGGGGCATTAGTCCTATCCCAGCAGTGTCACTGAGGTGTTTAAATTAAACTACAGCAGCACTGCTGCACTAAAACCCCCCTCACCACATCAGTGTCACTGCAGAACTGACAACAAACAATCCACCACCCAAATGATACCTGTTCTGTGATGCTCCTGACCAACAGAGAACAGAGAACCAACAGAGGACTAACAAAAAAGTTTATCTATATGGTAAGTGGGGCGGCATGGTGGCTGCATGTTCGCCGCTCAGCGCTAGGGATTTCCAGTTCGAATCCCCATCTGGGTGGAGTTTCCATGTTCTCCCCGTGTCCGCGTGGGTTTCCTCCGGGTTCTCCGGTTTCCTCCCACAGTCCAAAAACATGGATCAAGTCAATTGAGTTCTCCAAATTGCCCCATATAGAGTGTGTCTGTGTGAGTGAGTGTGTATTCAGTGATAGATTGGCGTCCTGTCCTGGGTCTATTTGCCCAGCGCCCGAAACGTTCTCCCCTGGATGGGCATGCATTAGTCCTATCCCAGCAGTGTCACTGAGGTTGAGAAATGAAACTCCCCCCTCACAGCATCAGTGTCACTGCAGAACTGACAATCAACAATCCACCACCCAAATGATACCTGTTCTGTGATGCTCCTGACCAACAGAGAACAGAGAACCGACAGGGGACTAACAACAACAAACACAATGGACTACAGTCTGTAATTATAAAACTACAAAGTCCATCTATATGGTAAGTGGAGGACGTAGAAAATGGAATAAGAAGAGGGCGTGTCCAAGTTTTGGACTGGTACTGTAATGACTATATACACAAGACAAGTATTATAGGAATTGGTTAATACCACTCTTCTGGCAAGGCTTTCCATAAGATTGTGGAGTGTATCTGTAGGTATTTAAAACACTGTGAGGTCAGACAATAACGTTGGACGAAAAGGTTCCAGATGTCCGGTCTAGTTCGTCTCAAAGTTCATCAAGATCAAGTCCTTCCACTCCAAACTCCCTCACCTTGCTTTGAGCACTGAAAAAAAGGGCCTTCCCCAAACTCCCTACAAAGATGGGAGCATACAGTTCTCCGAAATGCATGACGGAGTGCTTGATGTTACACCCCTGTGGCGACAGGACAGAACAAAACACCCGGATCCCATGACAGCGGATGATGAGCATGTTCTCCCTGCGTCTGCATTGGGAACCGTTTCTTCACACTGTCTAAAAAAACAGGATGTTAGGTGAATACTGAATTGCCTGTGTGGTAACGAGTCGGTCATCCCTGTGATGGACGGGTGATGCCCTGTGAATGCTGGGATAGGCTTTAGGATAGGGGCTTTGGCGATAGGCCCATAATAACTGAGTTTTTGTTCAGGATGCCTCTAGTTTTAAGGCTGCTGCCATTAAATCCTCAGGAACCGCCTGTCTGTTCATTCAACTGATGCCCCTCTTAAAGCACCACACGTGGAGATAGGGAGAACATGCCAACCAACATTACTTCCAACAACTCTTACTTCGTTAATTATAATAAACAGATGTTTTTTACGAAACTCACTTTTTTCTCAGAGTCCTTCGTCCTCTTGCCATGGCGCTGTTGGGGAAGCTGATGCGCGCCGGCGTTCTTTTCGGCACCAAACAGCTGTTTCGTCCACTCGTCCTTGCGAGGGTGGAGCTGGTGGGACGGGGAGGCGATGTCTCTGGCAGCGCGGTAGCGGTCAGCCGGAATCTTGCTCATGGGTGGAGGCAGGGTGCTGCAGTTGGCGCTGGACCAGCCGTCGGTGGACTCGCTGTAGGACTCCTGATCGCTGCTGCCACCCTGATGCCACTCCTTCAGGACGTGCACTGGCAGCCAACGCTGGCCTCCCACTGCCTTCTTAGACTGGGAGGGTAGATGGTGGCGGGTGGGCAGCCCCGAGACGTCCGGCCGCGAGGAGTGGGGCTGCGTCTCCGAGAACTCGGGTCTGTACCCGTTGCGGTGAGGAGGAGGGGGAGCAGGGAGGGCAGCCGGAGTACTTGGGTTCCGATTGCCTTGCGCGGGTTCCCACAACCCCGCCGGGACGTGGCGCGTGGGACCGGCGCCGAGATCCACCAGAAGGATGCGGCTGCTCTTTTCCTCGGGGAGGAAGTTACCGATGCCGCTGTCGCTGTTGCTGCTGGTACTGTTGTTCTGCTGAGCATCGAGGTCCCCGTCCAGGAACGCTCGCGCCCGCACGCCCTCGATGGACTCTCCCATGTCCCGATAAAGCACAGACACAAACTGCAGCAGCGGCTGCGATGTAGGCGGGAACTCCAAACAGCCTCCTGTATCCGGGTCGGGGGTGCAGACGAAGCCGAAGCGCCGGGCGATGCCCTGGTGGACCTTTGTGGTCACAACAACAAAGAAATCGATGAGTAATAACACAGACGTATTCAAATATTCAAATATTATCTCGTCTTCAACTCAATTCTATAGTAGTGACTAGGGTGGCTTAGTGGTTTAGCATGTTCTCCTCTCAGCGATGGGGATTCGAACCGGGAATCCCCAGCGCTGAGAGGAGAACATGCTAACCACTGAGCCACCGTGCCGCCTAATAATAATAATAATAATAATAATAATAATAATAATAGGGCGGCACGGTGGCTTAGTGGTTAGCACGTTCCCCTCTCAGCGCTGGGGATTCCCGGTTCGAATCCCCATCTGGGTGGCGTTTCCATGTTCTCCCCGTGTCTGCGTGGGTCTCCTCCGGGTTCTCCGGTTTCCTCCCACAGTCCAAAAACATGTATCAAGTCAATTGAATTCTCAAAAAATTGCCCCATATAGAGTGTGTCTGTGTGAGTGAGTGTGTGCCCAGCGATGGATTGGCGCCCTGTCCTGGGTCTATCTGCCCAGCGCCCGAGACGTTCTCCCCTGGATGGGCATGGGGAACCCCACCACGACCCTAATAGAGGATAAAGCGGGAGATAATGAATGAATGAATAATAATAATAATAATAGGGCGGCACGGTGGCTTAGTGGTTAGCATGTTCTCCTCTCAGCGCTGGGGATTCCCGGTTCGAATCCCCATCTGGGTGGCGTTTCCATGTTCTCCCCGTGTCTGCGTGGGTTTCCTCCGGGTTCTCCGGTTTCCTCCCACAGTCCAAAAACATGGATCAAGTCAATTGAGTTCTCCAAATTGCCCCATATAGAGTGTGTTTGTGTGAGTGAGTGTGTCCTGTGCCCTGTCCTGGGTCTATCTGCCCAGCGCCCGAGACGTTCTCCCCTGGATGGGCATGGGGAACCCCAACCGCGACCCTAATAGAGGATAAAGCGGGAGATATGAATAGGGTTGTGGGGCACATTCAGGGAAAACGTTTCAGGCGCTGGGCAGTTACACCCATGACAGGGCGCCAATGCATTACTTCGCACACACTAATGTGGGGCAATTTAGATAGGGGCATCCAATCTATTGAAGCATCCAATTCAATTTTTCTGCACTGTGGGAAAAAACCCAGAGGAAACCCACACTAACACAGGGAGAACATGCCAACTCCACACTGAGAGGCAGATGTGCTGACCACTGCACCACCTTGCTGCCCCTTATTATGTATTATACCACATTTTAATAGTTTCATACTTTCAGGTATATCGTCTACATGATCTAGAAATGAGTTCTTTTGAGACCTTGTGATGGCAGAGCTCGGGATCCACGATGAAGACATGGCAAGAGGTTCTGGCACCATTGTCTTCATCGTCGTGGTTCATAGCGTGAGGGTCCGCGGTCTGCATGGTAACCAAGCCGAAAAAGCGGCGGTCATCCGGGCACACGGCGCTGAACGCCAGCTTCTCAGCCGGGTAGGCGGCCAAGACGGTGCCGCGCTCGTTCCGAAGGAGCACGCGGTCGTGCAGGACCTCGAGCAGAACCAGGGAGTGCACTTTGTGCTCGGCGCGCAGCCGGCGCATGCATCCGCGGATGGCCTGCAAACTGTCGCTCTCCAGGTTGGCGCCACTGGATGCCAGCTCGATGGAGCCCAGATAGCCCACCATCATTCCCACATTGAGGATTCCCGCAGACTCTGGGTCCTGCTTTTCCGCTTCGAATGCATCCACAAACACGGAGTCGTCCCGCAGAACCCGGGCCATTTCCTGCTCGGTGAGAACGCTGGAGTCGGCTCCGTAGGCGTCGCCGTCCCCGTACAGCCCGTCCAGGTGGGACGGCTTACGTTTCGTGACCGCTTTCTCGGAACTGCTGGAGGAGTGACTGGAGGAGTTTTCGAAGATCATGCTGAAGATGCCACCGGACTGCATCTCAGCTACCACCCTTTCTGCCCGATTGATGCCCAGGGTCTTGGAGTCCATTTTTGGCCGCAGCCAGTGGCTCTTGTGATCGTGGGTGCCGAGCTCCTCGTCGCTGGAGCACGAGTCTAACTGGGCACACTCGGCAACGAGCAGGTGCAGGACACCCATGCAGCGTCCGATCAGCTTCACCACGTCTTCGTGAGATGCTTTCGCCACGTTGATGTCATTGACTCTGAGAATCTGGTCTCCGGCGCAAAGTCCTACATAGTCAGCCGGACTCCCCTGCAGAACGGAGCTCAACACGCAGGGCGACTGGCCCGAGAGTGTGAACCCATAGCCCGTCCTTCCTCGGGCGACCTCCACCAGTCTGGTCCGTGCCAGCGAATGGCCGTTAGCGTGCCGCCGGCCGGCCTCCGAAGCTCTAAACATCTTTCACAAGGTTTTTGACTGACAGACGGAATGAAGCAAGAGCAAAAGGTTCAGATCATCCATAATGTTCAAACTCTAGTTGGTGGCCAACCACAGGGTTCCTGCACAGAGTGGAATCAGACGATATGTTATTACAGAATTTTATTTTTTTTTTAAGCAAAATGACACGAATAATAATTCAAAATATTATTCTGGCCAAATATACAATACCAGGCAAAACTTTAGACACGCCTCCTTTTTGCTCCACTTACTGTAAAGCTGGACTTGGTAGTTCTACAATTCCAGACTGTAGTCCATCTGTTTGTGTTCTACAGTACATACTGTGTACTCTGTTCTAATGCTCAGAACCCCATTAGTACCACCACAGAGCAGGGGTTATTGGGTGGGTGCATTATTCCTATGCCAGCAGTGTCACTGAGGTGTTTACATGAGACTACAGCAGCACTGCTGCACTAAAACCCCCCTCACCACATCAGTGTCACTGCAGAACCGACAACAAACAATCCACCACCCAAATGATACCTGTTCTGTGATGCTCCTGACCAACAGAGAACAGAGAACCAACAGGGGACTAACAACAACAAACACAATGGACTACAGTCTGTAATTGTAAAACTACAAAGTCCATCTATATGGTAAGTGGAGGACGTAGACTAACAACCACAAAGGAGTAAGTGAAGAAAATACATTTCTAAGCACATAAATAAAAATAAACAACAATAATAAACAGTATTAATACTAATCACAAAATATTTACAGCATTTTGGAAATAAAGATTCATTCATTCATTATCTTCCGCTTTATCCTCTATTAGGGTCGCGGTGGGGTTCCCCATGCCCATCCAGGGGAGAACGTTTCGGGCGCTGGGCAGATACACCCAGGACAGGGCGCCAATCTATCACTGAATACACTCACTCAGACAGACACACTCTATATGGGGCAATTTGGAGAATTCAATTGACTTGATCCATGTTTTTGGACTGTGGGAGGAAACCGGAGAACCCGGAGGAAACCCACACGGACACGGGGAGAACATGAAAACTCCACCCAGATGGGGATTCGAACCGGGAATCCCCAGCACTGAGAGGAGAACATGCTAAACCACTAAGCCGCCCCATTTCTAAACACATAAATAAAAATAAGAAACAATAATAATAAACAGTATTAATACTAATCACTTAATATGTACAGCATTTCGGAAATAAAGATAAACATTAAAATTAACAAACTTTCATTCATCCATTAACTTCTGCTTTATCCTCTATTAGGGTCGCGGTGGGGTTCCCCATGCCCATCCAGGGGAGAACATCTCGGGCGCTGGGCAGATACACCCAAGACAGGGCGCCAATCTATCACTGGGCACACACTCACTCACACAGACACACTCTATATGGGGCAATTTGGAGAATTCAATTGACTTGATCCATGTTTTTGGACTGTGGGAGGAAACCGGAGAACGCGGAGGAAACCCACGCGGACACAGGGAGAACATGGAAACTCCACCCAGATTGGGATTCGAACCGGGAATCCCTAGCGCTGAGAGGAGAACATGCTAAACCACTAAGCCGCCTGAGAATGAGTTGTCTAAGAAATTTTCATGATTATATCCATCCATTATCTCCCGCTTCATCCTCTATCAGGGTCGCGGTGGGGGGGGGGGGTTCCCCATGTCCATCCAGGGGAGAACATCTCGGGCGCTGGGCAGATACACCCAGGACAGGGCGCCAATCCATCGCTGGGCACACACTCAGTCACACAGACACACTCTATATGGGGCAATTTGGAGAACTCAATTGACTTGATCCATGTTTTTGGACTGTGGGAGGAAAGCGGAGAGGCCGGAGGAAACCCACGCGGACACGGGGAGAACATGGAAACTCCACCCAGATGAATGATAAATGAGATCTATAGATCTATAAATATAATATATTTGGAATAAATAAATATAAATAAATATAAATAAACAGGTTTGATGCGCTTTACTGAAGAGAGAACATGCAGAGCCATACAGACGCATACAGCCTAATAGAGCTTTAAAAAGTCATTAATTAAGGGGGAGTTAATGATGATTAAGGCATTATTATTAATTATTTAGAGTTAAATCGTAATTGACTCACTTTCTCGCTTTTATCTGCATTTCAAACTTCTCCGTTATTGTTCCTCCGCTCTGAACTTCCTCCGGCTGCTATGCGGCTTCCTCCCGCCCCTGCGCTCCCATTGGTGAAACGTGAGGCATTCAACGCGCGTAACCACGACGACGCCAGTGTCAACACACAGCTCACGCCTTCTATTGGTCAGAACCCGCTGCCAATCATCCTGGAATTAAAACCTAGTTCGGGATTCCAGTTTTCTTGTGTTGGAGGACGGGAGTTCGGTTCAGGAATTCGACTCCGAATCAGAAGAGCCATTTGAAACATTACATATTAATAACTTTGTATATCAAACATAATGTATAACATTGTGCTAAAAAGCCGAAAATGAATATAAGGAATGAGGTTTTTAATAAAGTGATGACGTAAGGGTAGGTTACGCGGCACATCCTCTTGTAGCTTTAACGCCAACAAATCGGTCTCTTGTGTATCGACTCTCAATTACGAGACTCGATTCTTTACAAGATCGACTCTTGGACGTCCACGTACAAACTATTCCCTCATGCTTTTGAGCCTCCATTTAAATTCATTCATTATCTTCCGCTTTATCCTCTATTAGGGTCGCGGTGGGGTTCTCCATGCCCATCCAGGGGAGAACGTCTCAGGCGCTGGGCAGATAGACCCAGGACAGGGCGCCAATCCATCGCTGGACACACACTCACTCACTCACACACACTCTATATGGGGCAATTTGGAGAACTCAATTGACTTGATCCATGTTTTTGGACTGTGGGAGGAAACCGGAGAACCCGGAGGAAACCCACGCGGACACGGGGAGAACATGGAAACTCCACCCAGATGGGGATTCGAACCGGGAATCCCTAGCGCTGAGAGGAGAACATGCTAAACCACTAAGCCACCATGCCGCCCCATTTAAATTAAAAAAATTAAACACAAACCGCGACAATTGAGTCCTTAAGTTAAAGTTCATGAAAACATTCATTCATTCATTATCTCCCGCTTTATCCTCTATTAGGGTCGCGGTGGGGGGGGGGGGGGGTGGGGGGGGGGGGGGGGGTTCCCCATGCCCATCCAGGGGAGAACGTCTCGGGCGCTGGGCAGATACACCCAGGACAGGGCGCCAATCCATCGCTGGGCACACACTCACTCACACAGACACACTCTATATGGGGCAATTTTTGAGAATTCAATTGGCTTGATCCATGTTTTTGGACTGTGGGAGGAAGCCGGAGAACCCGGAGGAAACCCACGCAGACACGGGAAGAACATGGAAACTCCACCCAGATGGGGATTCGAACCGGGAATGCCTAGCGCTGAGAGGAGAACATGCTAAACCACTAAGACATCGTGCCGCCACATACATCCATTATCTCCTTCTTTATCCTCTATTAGAGTCGCGGTGGGGTTCCCCATGCCCATCCAGGGGAGAACGTCTCGGGCGCTGGGCAGATAGACCCAGGACAGGACGACAATCCATCGCTGGGCACACACTCACTCACACAGACACACTCTATATGGGGCAATTTGGAGAACTCAGTTGACTTGATCCATGTTTTTGGACTGTGGGAGGAAACCGGAGAACCCGGAGGAAACCCACGCGGACACGGGGAGAACATGGAAACTCCACCCAGATGGGGATTCGAACCGGGAATCCCTAGTGCTCAGAGGAGAACATGCTAAACCACTAAGCCACCGTTTAAATTCATTTCATTCATTCATTATCTTCCGCTTTATCCTCTATTGGGGGGGGGGGGGGTTCCTCATGCCCATCAAGGGGAGAACGTCTCGGGCGCTGGGCAGATACACCCAGGACAGGACGCCAATCCATCGCTGGGCACACACTCACTCACACAGACACACTCTATATGGGGCAATTTGGAGAATTCAATTGACTTGATCCATGTTTTTGGACTGTGGGAGGAAACCGGAGAACCCGGAGGAAACCCACACGGACACGGGGAAACATGGAAACTCCACCCAGATGGGGACTCGAACCGGGAATCCCTAGCGCTGAGAGGAGAACATGCTAAACCACTAAGCCACCGTGCCGCCTCTTGTACCTTTAACGCCAACAAATCGGTCTGTTTTGTATCGACTCTCAATTACGAGACTCGATTCTTTACGAGATCGACTCTTGGACGTCCACGTACAAACTATTCCCTCATAGCGATGCGTTTGAGCCTCAATTTAAATTCTGAAAATGAAACACAAAGCGCGTCCTTTAAGTTAAACTTGATGAACACAGTGAGTGTTTGTACTTTCTGGGGTAAAGTAGGAGCTTGGGGCGCTTTTGTTTCTTGAACAGCTGCGGGGTGGGAGTCGCTGACGCTGTTTAAACTGAAGTGACAGGAGCAGCTTCTTCTGAATTCTCATCAAATATTTAAAACTCCGTAACAGAGAAGGCAGTGTGTTCTGCACCGGGGCAATTGATTAAACGTTGGCGTGTCGTTTCGGGGTCGAACGGAAAGCGTGTGTTGCAGTGAACGGGGCGGGAGGGACGGATCCGTGGTTTAAATAGAAGTGCTCCTATATACTCAGTATTACGGTAGTTCACAGAACGTTGTAAATTAGACTTTAACCATTATATATATAAATACACATGTATACATACAAATATTCATTCATTCATTATCTCCCTCTTTATCCTCTATTAGGGTTGCGTGGGGGTTCCCCATGTCCATCCAGGGGAGAACGTCTCGGGCGCTGGGCAGATACACCCAGGACAGGGCGCCAATCCATCGCTGGACACTCACACACACAGACACACTCTATAAGGGGCAATTTGGAGAACTCAATTGACTTGATCCATGTTTTTGGACTGTGGGAGGAAACCGGAGAACCCGGAGGAAACCCACGCGGACACGGGGAGAATATGGAAACTCCACCCAGATTGGGATTCGAACCGGGAATCCCTAGTGCTGAGAGGAGAACATGCTAAACCACTAAGCCACCGTGCCGCCCACATTTAAATTCATTTCATTCATCCATTATTTTCCGCTTTATCCTCTATTGGGGGGGGGGGGGGGGGTTCCCCATGCCCATCCAGGGGAGAACGTCTCGGGCGCTGGGCAGATAGACCCAGGACAGGGCGCCAATCCATCGCTGGGCACACACTCACTCACACAGACACACTCTATATGGGGCAATTTGGAGAACTCCGTTGACTTGATCCATGTTTTTGGACTGTGGAAGGAAACCGGAGAACCCGGAGGAAACCCACGTAGACACGGGGAGAACATGGAAATAGTTCTGAGAGGCGAACGTGCTGACCACTAAGCCACTGTGCCGCCATACATATATATATATCAGCATGTTCACCTCTCAGCACTAGGGATTCCCAGTTCGAATCCCCATCTGGGTGGAGTTTCCACGTTCTCCCCGTGTCTGCGTGGGTTTCCTCCGGGTTCTCCAGTTTCCTCCCACAGTCCAAAAACATGGATCAAGTCAATTGAATTCTCAAAATTGCCCCATATAGAGTGTATCTGTGTGAGTGGGTGTGTGCCCAGCGATGGATTGGCGCCCTGTCCTGGGTCTATCTGCCCAGCGCCCGAGACGTTCTCCCCTGGATGGACATGGGGAACCCCCCCCCCACCGCGACCCTAATAGAGGATAAAGCGGGAGATAATGAATGAATGAAATACTGACTGTTATAACATTTGGCGAGCAGATCTGCTAACGACACGTTCCAGTCGCTGCTGCCATGAACGCCGAGAGCTCCACCTTCACCCTCCAACATCTCCAACAGGGGGGGGGGGGGGGGGGGGCAAACTGCCCTCACGCAACAGGTGCAACGATAAAAAGATCCGAATAAAAACAAGGTGATTTGAAAGCTTTGATTTATTACTACAGTATAATTTTTGCATCGATTTCATAATAAAATATACCATTACAATTAAATACGACTTTCGTTCACCTCGCAGCAGTAAGCAATACTAAACACCGAGACGTGATCCTGCAGGGAGCTCCGGCGCGCGGCGGTCATCGCTTCCATTACGCTGATGCCGTCGGTGAGTGGGCACAGACTTGTACATGTCAGACATGTCCACTCACAGACCGCAAGCTTCGTTAAATCAGCACTGAAGACATTGAGCTTTGAATAGAAATAAAAAGCAGAATAAAATGAATGCACGTCCTTTCAGTGCTTGATGTGAGACCCAGTGAAGCTTCTAAATCACGACCATGCAGCGACCCCCCCCTCCCTCCCCCCATGACCCTCCCCAAATGTATGATTTAGGCTAAATCACCGGACATTACACACGATGCATAAAGCACTGCAGCAACAGGTCAACTTATCTACAGACAATTATCTACGGGACATCAGCAGCGGGCGTCCTGCCTGCATTCAGAGTGCAAAGCCATCCCATCTCTCCTGACCCGACCCGAACCCCCCCCCTCGCTGTGAGACGTAGAGTGAAAGTACACGACGGCATGCCGAAGATACGAGATACCGTCTCGACTTTTTATTTACAGACCAGAGGTTTCTCAAGCTGCGATTCTCCTGTCGTACCGCTCACTGGGTTCTAAGGTTTATACACATTCAACAGCGCTGCACCAACAACGGCTCTTCCTTCACATCGTTTCATTCCAACCAGAGTGGGTTTCCATTTAAAAGCAAGATCAGTCATTATAGCTAGAGTGAAGAACCTGCACATGTCTCTCGGGTTCCAGTGTGTCGTCCTTAAAACATTCCATGGTAAAATGTACAGCGTTGGAACCGTACACCTCGTGCCTTTGGCACCCCACAAGCTCGGGGTGCGTCCAGAACGAGAACAAGCACAAGAGACATTACAATATGTGGAAATGGCTTCGGTGAGCTTCCACATGAGGAAGAATCCTACAGTCAGTGACGCTTTACTTGGATTTCAAAGTGCTAAAGAACGGCACCGACGCATTGGGATGACCCAGGTGCCGTCCACACGACAACCTATAGTAATGGGCCGAAATTAATTACCAACACGATAATTAATCGTTTCTTTTAAAGGAAGTAACAGGCGATGTGTAAAGTGAGCCGTGAACGTCGCATTTTCCTCGTCCACGTGACGACTGAACGGCTACGGATTACAAAACAATTATGGAGGGGAAACAAGACACATTACGGGAATTTTGATGGCAATGGAATATACAAAAGATTTCTATCAACACAATAAAAAGGAAACAAAATGGATGCTTCGCAAAAATACTGTTCATACTGTCCTTCTGTCGCTATATGGAAAGTATAGTTTTGTACAGTAGTCATCACCGTTCTTCATAAAAGGTTAAGATGAAATGAGACGAAAAATAGCAAAAAATTGTCGTCATGGTGACAAAAAGTAAAAATTGAGCTTTTATTTAAAAAAAAAAATGTTGCCAAAAAAAAAGAATTCTTTGGGGATTTAGACCAAAATGTGAATTGCTGTATAATTTAGTAGTAATATTGAATTTTTGTATAATTCAGCATTAACAGTTAGTGCTGTTGTATAGTTTAGCATTGTTTGAATGAAGAACAAATAATATTAATATAAAATGAATTAAAAAAAATATATTAATAATAAAAAAAAGGATTCCTGCGATGGTGATGACCAGGTGATAAAATGGCAAGATGTTTACACAAGCTTTTTTTTCCCCTTTTACACAATTTTTGTGGATAAAAGGCAAAAAATTACAAAATACTAAAAAAAAAAAAAAAAAAAATCTATACCACGAAAACTATTTGTAACCGTTCTCATGTGAGTGGAAGCTGATGAAGCAACACAACTCGTTTTCTCGAGTCAGACAGTCTTTAGGGCAAAGCAAGCAGTGAGAGAAACCTACAGTAGATCTATAGTGCAGGTTCCTTGTGATTCTGGGACAGTTCCGGTGGTAAAAGGGTCTAAAAGTCCTATGTTGTGCCCCTCTGTAAAGTCATCGTGTACAATGAACGAGCTCAGTTTGGTCCTATGATCCACACAGTAAACATTGACGATCCTGTCCCGTCTGTTAGTCAGCATCACTGAGACTGTGTATATAATGCCTTACAGTGACGTGTCCTGGTGAATGCTCTGCAGACAAGACAGAAGACGGTGATAAGGGCTGCCGGGTGATGCTACCATCTCAAAAACAGACTGGAATGAACGGCGGTCCAGCTCCTCATCAATCTGGTGGCGGTAGAAGTCCATGGCCACCAGGCAGAACAGACTGACATCTACCATGTCTGCTTTACCTATGCGGCTGATCACGTGAGGGAGGCTGAAGGCACACAGTGGTTAAGGACAACGAGTACGATGTATCTGACACAGGTTTCACAAGTTTAGGGGTGTCTTCAACTAAGGATTTTCATAGTCGAATCTGATTCGTCAGATTTTCCCTAGAGTCGACTGATAGTCGAATCAGTTCAAATTTCACCACAAGATGGCGCTATAAGCGTGGTTTTTAAAAAAGATTTTAAAAAAAAAATATTTTACTTGTTTTTCTAGAGCACCGTAAATGGGATCCCCGTTCTGGACTTTTGCGCTGATGTTGGTTGTCGTCGTGTGATATGCAAGAATTAGATGACATAACTTGCACTTTACTTTCTTGGGTTCGTTTTTATCTTTTTCAAGAAACTCCCATACTTCGGAAGCTTTTTTAGTAGCCATAGCCATCATGGAAAAATACACCGGTAGATGCTGACGGCCCTGTAGTGTGTTCAGCTCTGCTCATTTGTGCAACTAACTGCAGGGGGCGCTTTATTAATGTGTAGCCTATTGTTAAAGCGCACACATCATTTAAAAAAAAAATATTAACAGAAATTAGGATGATTTTATTTGACAAAAGGCTATATATATAATGAAAACAGACATTTCATGTAAAAACTAATGCTTAGCAGCAGCCATGGGCGCCCCCATGTGGTCAAAATGGTACATTCGACTATGAGGTTCACAGTCGACTACGGTTCTCCGAATCGAATCGTCGAATATTGCAGCTCACCCCTACAAAAGTTCGAGATGAACAGTATTATTAATCCCGATCCTTTACACATTTGGTGTCACATGCCAGAGATGCTTTAAGGATACAGAGCAGAGATCCACTGGCTGGTAGAGGCGCTAACGAAGAAACAGGAAAGGCTCCACATTGCCATGGCAACAGGCGTTCTCTGGGTGAAGTTGGAAAGCGAAAGCAGAACCCAGTCGCGAACCATGGACGACTGCCCGGTGGCATGGAGAGTCTGGAAGACCTGAAGAAAATAAACTAATGAATTCAATCACAATGCAACTGGGCAGTCATAGGCTTTAGTTAAGGAACCTCAAGGTCCAGTTCCACCAATAACTATGGCTGAAGAACCCTTGGGCAATGTACCCAACCCAAATTGCCCCCGTGCGACCATATACACCGCTCCGGGCACATGTACTTACTTTACTCGGTGTGTGTTTGATCACAAGGATGGGTTAAATGTGGAGGATGTGTAAAGTACTGCAGGCAAAGTAGATCACATTATCACTAATGTTCAAGGTGAACTAACAGGTTCTACAGACACCTGATATGGAGCTCCATTACTCAGCCACATTCCAAAGTTTGTGCTTCCATAGAGACGTGAGGCAGCAGAGCGGACGGGCGGGTGGGAGGAAGGCGAAACCTCCAGCAGGTGCATCTAACACCATCCCCACAGCGTTCCTTTATCTAATTTTACAAGGGAACCCAATATAGGGCGGCACGGTGGTCAGCACATTCGCCTCTCAGCGCTAGGGATTCCCGGTTTGAATCCCCATCTGGGTGAAGTTTCCATGTTCTCCCCATGTCCATGTGGATTTCCTCCGGGTTCTCCGGTTTCCTCCCACAGTCCAAAAACATGGATCAAGTCAACTGAGTTCTCCAAATTGCCCCATATAGTGTGCGTTTGTGTGAGTGAGTGTGTGCCCAGCGATAGATTGGCGTCCTGTCCTGGGTGTATCAGCCCAGCGCCCGAGACGTTCTCCCCTGGATGGGCAAGGGGAACCACCCCCCCGCGACCCTGATAGAGGATAAAGCGGGAGATAATGAATGAATAATAATTATTGTTTACGACACTGACTAGAAGGCAAGCTGGTCAAACCCCAGGTTCCACCGGGCATCGTTCTGGCTGTATCAAAAGACCTCATAATATCATCAAATAATAAATTATACATTTTATTCGATGGCGCCTTTCTAGACACTCAAGGTCACCTTACAGAGAAAACAATAAAACCGAGAAATAGGCTGAATAAATAGGCGACAATAATAAATAAATCTAGACATTAATTCATTCATTATCTCCCGCTTTATCCTCTATTAGGGTCGCGGTGGGGTTCCCCATGCCCATCCAGGGGAGAACGTCTCGGGCGCTGGGCAGATAGACCCAGAACAGGACGCCAATCCATCGCTGGGCACACACTCACTCACACAGACACACTCTATATGGGGCAATTTTGAGAATTCAATTGACTTGATCCATGTTTTTGGACTGTGGGAGGAAACCGGAGAACCCGGAGGAAACCCACGCAGACACGGGGAGAACATGGAAACTCCACCCAGATGGGGATTCGAACCGGGAATCCCTAGCGCTGAGAGGCGAACGTGCCGACCACTAAGCCACCGTGCCGCCAATCTAGACATAGTAAGCAAAAATAAAATTGAAGCAGAAAATAAATTAAAAGGATAAAAGAAATAAAATCAGAGATTATAGGCAATTCTGAAAAGGTACGTTTTGAGACTCGACTTAAACTGTGAAATGGAGTCCAAATTCCTTAAGTCCTTGAGGGCAGGGTAGCTCAGTGGTTAGGCCATTGGGCTCTCAATCTGAAGGTTGGGGGTTCAAATCCCAGGTCCACTGAAGTTACCGATGTGGGTTCTTGAGCAAGACCCTTAACCCTCATTGCTCCAGGGATGTTGTGATGAACCCTGTGCTCACCTTGTAAGTCGCTTTGGATAAAAGTGTCCAATAAATGACCAAATGTAAGTCGGGAGGCTTACGGATCCGCGGATTTTATCATAAAAACACCACATCAGCATCTTTATCATTAGTATTCTTCATTAAACACCATCTCCCGTTCCAGATCTATAAAGACTTTCACACGAGACCCACCTTATAAACCACCGTGGCCATAAACTGAGGATAAGGTTGCTGATTGGACAGGAACTCTCCGATAACCTTGTTCATCACATCCTGTGGTGGGAAAAAGTCATCCAGGAACTGTGGCAAGATCCGCGCCACCACCCGCGCCTCGCAGGGGAAACCTTTTCGGATCCTTTGAGAGGAACATTGCAGAGGACATTTATATGTGTATGATATTTTCTTTAAACACCGATGTGTATACATTTTGAAGAGACCGTTCATGTGAGGCAGACCTGTCAAAAAGGACCGAGACTCGTTCCATGGCTACGATGACGGACTCGCTGTCTGGAGCTGAGGGATCGGTGTCGGCTGCTCGACCAGGACTCCCTCGTTCTTTACCTGCAAAAACAAAAACTAGCGCCAGTCAGCTTTAGCATCCACTCTTATAGGACAAAGTGTCACGTCAGCAACTTATAGTCAGTATTACATATACATTATATATATATATATAAACTAGCTCCAGTCAGGCGGCACGGTGGCTTAGTGGTCAGCACGTTCGCCTCTCAGCGCTAGGGATTCCCGGTTCGAATCCCCATCTGGGTGGAG
>JAFMOC010000090.1:867500-907500 GCA_019802505.1 Corydoras sp. C115 | reverse complement strand
GTGAAAATACTTTTTCATCCCATTTTGTCATGTACGGGTGGGGGGGGGGACGCAAAAAGTTTGTGTGTGTGTTACTTACTGTGCGCTGGCCCGCAGATTAGACAGTATATATTCAGTGACTGTGGGGATGAGCTGACGCGCCGTGTCATCCAGTAGATCACACTCTAGAACATAGAGAACTCCATGCAGCGCTCCGATTCGACTGGGCATATGAGTGCTCCGTAACGTCGACTCCAAGAGTCGACACACTGGTTCAGCTGTTACCTTATCCTGTGTTACATACACACAAGATTACATCATACGTCCATAATTCAGAAATCATACGACGACTCGGTTCTTCTCTCCTGCTCACCATTCCCAACACGGCTGCTGCTTTACAAATCGCAGGGATGAGATACTGGTTAAGGATCTCGTCTTCTGAAGGATGGAACTTCTGCAGCTCCATCAAGGTGGAGAACATCATGTCAAACTGATTCCTTTCAGTGAACAGATCAGACACTGCCAAAAGCTGAACACCAGCAAGAGAAGAGGGTGTTAAAATAATCACATATTTTAACGAAATAAGATAATTTAACTAAATGTTTATTTGATTTGAATTAAATAATAATTTGAACTTTAATTAATACTCAAAGCTTTTATACTTAAAGTATTAAAGATATATTAGGGCCCTTGTGCAGCATTGGGACCAAACACATCACTCTGCTATGGTGTCCTGTGTGGGTTTAGGTTAATAGATACAGGGGCACGGTGGCTTAGTGGTTAGCATGTTCTCCTCTCAGCGCTAGGGATTCCCGGTTCGAATCCCCATCTGGGTGGAGTTTCCATGTTCTCCCCGTGACCACATGGGTTTCCTCTGGGTTCTCCGGTTTCCTCCCACAGTCCAAAAACATGGATCAAGTCAACTGAGTTCTCCAAATTGCCCCATATAGAGTGTGTCTGTGTGAGTGAGTGTGTGCCCAGCGATAGATTGGCGCCCTGTCCTGGGTCTATCTGCCCAGCGCCCGAGACGTTCTCCCCTGGATGGGCATGGGGAACCCCACCGCGACCCTAATAGAGGATAAAGCGGAAGATAATGGATGGATGGATGATCCACAAGGGGCGGCACAGTGGCTTAGTGGTTAGCATGTTCTCCTCTCAGCGCTAGGGATTCCCGGTTCGAATCCCCATCTGGGTGGAGTTTCCATGTTCTCCCCGTGACCACATGGGTTTCCTCTGGGTTCTCCGGTTTCCTCCCACAGTCCAAAAACATGGATCAAGTCAATTGAGTTCTCAAAATTGCCCCATATAGAGTGTGTCTGTGTGAGTGAGTGAGCGTGTGCCCAGCGATGGATTGGCGCCCTGTCCTGGGTGTATTTGCCCAGCGCCCGAAATGTTCTCCCCTGGATGAGCATGGGGAACCCCACCGCGACCCTAATAGAGGATAAAGCGGAAGATAATGGATGGATGGATGATCCACAAGGGGCGGCACGGTGACTTAGTGGTTGGCATGTTCTCCTCTCAGCACTAGAGATTCCCGGTTCGAATCCCCATCTGGGTGGAGTTTCCATGTTCTCCCCTTGTCCGCGTGGGTTTCCTCCGGGTTCTCCGGTTTCCTCCCACAGTCCAAAAACATGGATCAAGTCAATTGAGTTCTCCAAATTGCCCCATATAGAGTGTGTCTGTGTGAGTGAGTGTGTGCCCAGCGATGGATTGGCGTCCTGTCCTGGGTGTATCTGCCCAGCGCCCGAAACGTTCTCCCCTGGATGGGCATGGGGAACCCCCCCGCAACCCTAATAGAGGATAAAGCGGAAGATAATGGATGAATGGATGGAAGTTAAGATACTGTCTGCAGGTAGTTGTTGCTGTGTGTGTATGATTGTGATACAACATGCTACTGGTGTAAACACATGTCCTCTATTAGTCAGGTGACATCACACTTCACATATAAGACACTGAGGTTGTGAGATCTGACTGCGTCACCCACCGACCGCACCACCTCACTGATCAGCACCACTGGGGTTTTTCTACTGCTGGGGCTTCCTGGCAGGATCCACTGACTGTAGAGCTCCAGGAGGAACTGAGAGCAGGAATGGATGTCCACCCCGGCCCTGTGTTTCCTAAGCATCACATTCGGTTGAAACAGCCTTAGTGGGAAACACTATGAATTTAATATTATAAACACATTTATAAAGCAGTTTTCATAAGCTTCTGTTGATGTACATTAGGGGTGAGCTGCAATATTCGCTGATTCGATGATTCGATTCGGAGAACCGTAGTCGACTATGAACCTCATAGTCGAATGTACCGTTTTGAGCACATGGGGGCGCCCATGGCTGCTGCTAAGCATTAGTTTTTACATGAAATGTCTTTGTTTTCGTTATATATATAGCTAGGGGTGTATTCAGCAAAGGATTTTCATAGTCGAATCTGATTCGTCAGATTTTCCCTATAGTCGACTGATAGTCGAATCAGTTAAAATTTCACCACAAGATGGCGCTATAAGCATGGTTTTTAAAAATGATTTTTTAAAATATTTTACTTGTTTTTCTAGAGCACCGTAAATGAGATCCCCATTCTGGACTTTTTTCCACTTCAAAGGAAAAACCTAAAAAACCCTAAAAAACAAAAAATTAGGATGATTTTATTTGACAAAAGGCTATATATATAACGAAAACAAAGACATTTCATGTAAAAACTAATGCTTAGCAGCAGCCATGGGCGCCCCCATGTGGTCAAAATGGTACATTCGACTATGAGGTTCATAGTCGACTACGGTTCTCCGAATCGAATCGTCGAATCAGCGAATATTGCAGCTCACCCCTATATATAGCCTTTTGTCAAATAAAATCATCCTAATTTCTGTTAATATTTGTTTTAAATGATGTGTGCGCTTTAACAATAGGCTACACATTAATAAAGCTCCCCCTGCAGTTAGTTGCACATTCCAAATGAGCAGAGCTGAACACGCTACAGGGCCGTCAGCATCTACCGGTGTATTTTTCCATGATGGCTATGGCTACTAAAAAAGCTTCCAAAGTATGAGAGTTTTTTGAAAAAGATAAAAACGAACCCAAGAAAGAAAAGTGCAATTTATGTCATCTAAGGTTTACTCATTGATCTGAGTGTTTTAGGTTTTTCCTTTGAAAAACCCAAACGGGGATCTTATTTACGGTGCTCTAGAAAAACAAGTAAAATACAAAAAAATATATATTTTTCAAAATCACGCATATAGCACCATCTTGTGGTGAAATTTTAACTGATTCGACTATCAGTCGACGATAGGGAAAATCTGACGAATCAGATTCGACTATGAAAATCCTTAGTTGAAGACACCCCTAATGTACATAGATATTTATAACCAACGTGTTATAATCAAGTGTTATAATGATATACCATAAGGCTTTAGAAAGTAAACAAATGTGCCTCTGAGTTCAGCACCATTTTAAATTACCTGGAGTTAATAGGAGACAATGGAGGTGATGCGGCAGCAGGGGCATCGATTTCATCTTCCTCATCATCACCCCACTCTTCCTCCCGGAGAGGAGTGATATTGTTTCCCAACCACACCGAATGGATGGAAACCTGCAGAAGTGGAGGAGGCCATGTAAATGATCAGACACTCAGAGGGTCTTAAAGGGTTTCGAATAATCGAGGCATGGGGGGGGGGGGCTCTCCTAACCTGTCCGAGTTTGTAGTCCATGTTCCCGATCTCTCTCTCGGTGTTGATCTGCAGGAGGAGCTTCTCATGGCTGATTAGCGTCCCTGCATGAAGAGGAACGATGGCCTTTAGTTCGAATAAACAGAATTTATTAAGAGTCACGTGCGAGTGTGCGAGTTGTACCCGTAGACGAGGACGACAGGGACGGAACAGGGTCCCAGGCTTGGTATGGGAAGTGTGTGGCGATGTTGTCTCTTTTCGACACCATGGCTTGGATCTCGCGCTCCACCACCCCCCTGATTGCACTCAGCTTACGGCCAAACCTACGACGTGAAAGTGAAGACAAACGAATCAGTTTCGGAGTTCGCGGTCCTGTCGAGACGTCGAGACGAGTGCAGCGGATCGGTTTCCACCTCGTGTCTAAGGCTTTGAGTATCTTGTTGCGTGGTTGCTGTTCCAGACAGCTGACCGCGGGGTTGCCCGCTGTAGGCAGAGTCATGGCACTCAGCACCAATGAGGTGATGGCCTGCACCGCCAGCACATTGATCTGCGTCCTCTCCAGGTCCTCCTGATAAACCAAACAACAAAAGAGCCGAAGCATCAGCAGAACTGCTTCATTACACCGAGGAACTGCTGATTCTCAGACCGATTCTTTGCACCTCTTGCTGACTCTCCTCCTCCTGATCTATGGCAATTGGCTGAGTGACCAGCACCCCCAACAGGGTGGCCCAGGTCTCCTCGAACTGGGTCCGACTGCTCCATCCTGTAGCACATAGGGCACATCATACATCACAAAGCTGACATGTCAGTAGGTCAGCAGAGCACAGTTGGACGTGTGCGTCATACCGAGAACGTTGATGCGGTACAGGAACTCCCTGAACACGTCTTTTTCCTGCAGAAACTCAACAGGGATCTCAGGCAGCGCTGTGCCAAACTCCCCACTGCGCCGGGGGGACCAGCCCAGTCTCCAGACCTGTGAAACACACACAGGCTTTTCAGGATATTGTAACTAGGGGTGAGCTGCAATATTCGCTGATTCGACGATTCGATTCGGAGAACCGTAGTCGACTATGAACCTCATAGTCGAATGTACCATTTTGACCACATGGGGGCGCCCATGGCTGCTGCTAAGCATTAGTTTTTACATGAAATGTCTTTGTTTTCGTTATATATATAGCCTTTTGTCAAATAAAATCATCATAATTTCTAGAAAAAAAAGAAAAAAGAAAAACAAAAAAAAGGTTTTCTTTTGTTAGAAAAACAAGTAAAATATAAAAAAAAAATCTTTTTTAAAAACTATGCTTATAGGGCCATCTTGTGGTGAAATTTTAACTGATTCGACTATCAGTCGACTATAGGGAAAATCTGACGAATCAGATTCGACTACGAAAATCTGTAGTTGAATACAGCCCTAATTATAACACAAGAATGGATTTAAATAGACCCTGAACTGTTGGACTGAATAACCAAGACATAAATAACCAAAATAGACTGAGACATGGATGGAGAGAGGAAATGAAAACCTTAAGTGATGGATGTGATGGATGGATGGATGGATGCCAGGGTGAAATCCAATTACCCATCAGCAAGTCTTTAGAACGTAAAGGAAAAATCTTCTACATTCAAAAGGATATTTTCATTCATCCATTCATTATCTTCCACTTTATTCTATATTAGGGTCGCGGTGGGGTTCCCCATGCCCATCCAGGGGAGAACGTTTCGGGCGCTGGGCAGATAGACCCAGGACAGGGCGCCAATCCATCGCTGGGCACACACTCACTCACACTGACAAACACACTCTACATGGGGCAATTTGGAGGGATTCGAACCGGGAATCCCTAGCGCTGAGAGGCGAACCTGCTGACCACTAAGCCACCGTGCCGCCACCAAAAGGATATTCTGTTTCCCCAAATTGAAAATAACCCTAATATTCATATGGAGAGATAGACAGAACACCCTTAGAACCTCACACTGATGGAGGAATGAATTAATTAATCAGGGTGGCACGGTGGCTTAGTGGTTTAGCACGTTCTCCTCTCAGCACTAGGGATTCCCGGTTCGAATCCCCATCTGGGTGGAGTTTCCATGTTCTCCCCGTGTCTGCGTGGGTTTCCTCCGGGTTCTCCGGTTTCCTCCCACAGTCCAAAAACATGGATCAAGTCGATTGAATTCTCAAAATTGCCCCATCTAGAGTGTGTGCCCCATATAGAGTGTGTGAGTGAGTGTGTGCCCAGCCCTGTCCTGGGTGTATCTGCCCAGCGCCCGAGACGTTCTCCCCTGGATGGGCATGGGGAACCCCACCGCGACCCTAATAGTGGATAAAGCGGGAGATAATGGATGGATGGATGGACGTAATTAATTACGTAAATTGATGATGTAAATAAATAATATTATGTAAAATAAATAAGTAAACAGCGGCGCTCACCAGTGGTGGGACTCGAGTGTAGCTGTTGACGAGGGGCAACCTGGCGAGGCTGATGATGACGTTGCGCAGACTGGGAGTGAGGAATGCTGGGATCTTGTTGTTTTTGCGATGGCCGAGAGTCAGAACAGTCTGGAGGCTATCCACGAGCTCGGCCATGATCTCACAACAACGCTGCTCGTCTGCAGAACACAAGAATCAGCGGGTGTGAGGGAAGATGGAATGCCAGTGTGTGTGTGTGTGTGTGTGTGTGTGTGCGCTCACTCTTTCCTCCCGAATCCACCTGATCCTTGGAATCTGGCTCAGCACGTGATGTTTGTCTCTCAAGCTCCACCAGCTGGTCACCTGGACAGACTGTGACTGTGAACCACAAAGCCAACAGAACGTCATGTCCGGTGTCTACCATGCAGAACAAGAATAGCTCTTATTATTCATCACGAGTCTTACAGACAGGCGACGCTACCTGCGTAGATGAGCAGCCGGATGCAGTGGATGATGGAGCTGGTGTGGGTGAGATGAGATGGAGAGGAGAAGTGTGTCCACAGCGCAGACTGCTGAAGAGCCAAACACAGACAGGAAACGCTCATCTGTACATCCACACTGAGGAACAGGCGGCCCTGCAATAACTGCCACGTCACCAACTACACACACACAGAGAAAAGAGAATTAATGAATAGATTAATTAAAAAAAATTAATTTAAGCTAATACATGTGCTTTGTATGTATGTGTGGACTGTAGGGCTGTATTCAACTACAAATTTTCGTAGTCGAATCTGATTCGTCAGATATAGTCAACTGATAGTCGAATCAGTTAAAATTTCACCACAAGATGGCGCTATAAGCATAGTTCTTAAAAAAGATTTTTTATATTTTATATATTTTAATATATTTTACTTGTATTTCTAACAAAAGAAAACCTTTTTTTTGTTTGTTTATCTTTTTACTTTTTTTTCTAGAAATTAGGATGATTTTATTTGACAAAAGGCTATATATATAACGAAAACAAAGACATTTCATGTAAAAACTAATGCTTAGCAGCAGCCATGGGCGCCCCCATGTGGTCAAAATGGTACATTCGACTATGAGGTTCATAGTCGACTACGGTTCTCCGAATCGAATCGTCGAATCAGCGAATATTGCAGCTCACCCCTAGTGGACTGTGCAACAAGCAAATTAAATCCAGCCTGATTATCGGCCCCCATGGCAGTCACAGTTTTTCATGTGGCCCCCATGCGGCAATAAATTGCCCAGATGTTTTAGATGAATTCAGTCCATATGAACTGTTCTTGCGGCACGGTGGCTTTGTTCGCCTCTCAGCGCTACGGATTCCCGGTTCGAATCCCCATCTGGGTGGAGTTTCCATGTCCTCCCCGTGTCTGCGTGGGCTTCCTCCAGGTTCTCCGGTTTCCTCCCACAGTCCAAAAACATGGATCAAGTCAATTGAATTCTCCAAATTCGCCCCATATAGAGTGTGTCTGTGTGAGTGAGTGTGTGGCCAGCGATGGATCGGCGCCCTGTTCTGGGTCTGTCTGCCCAGCGCCCGAAACGTTCTCCCCTGGATGGGCATGGGGAACCCCACCGCGACCCTAATAGAGGATAAAAAGCGGGAGATAATGAATGAAAGAATGAATGAACTGCTCTTATGGAATGAGCTGTATCCATCCATCCATTATCTTCCGATTTATCCACTATTAGGGTTGCGGGGGGGGGGGGGGGGGGGGGGGGGGTTCCCCATGCCCATCCATGGGGGAGCGTTTCAGGCGCTGGGCAGATACATCCAGGACAGGGTGCCAATCTATCACTGGACACACACTCACTCACACACACTCTACATGGGGCAATTTGGAGAACTCAATTGACTTGATCCATGTTTTTGGACTGTGGGAGGAAACCGGAGAACCTGGAGGAAGCCCTCGTGTACACGGGGAGAACATGGAAACTGCACCCAGATGGGGATTCGAACCGGGAATCCCTAGTGCTGAGAGGAGAACATGCCAGACCACTAAGCCACCGTGCCCCTGCGGAATGAGCTGTATGATGAACATTAACTGCCACCAAAATGTTAGACCATTGTACAATCACCAGAACAAAGTTTAAAGGACATTATCCAATGTTCTTGCTCTTAATGTACCATTATTATAAAGTTCTAATGGCTTATTTCAGATGCACATTAATAACATGCGATTGCAAAAGTGATTAACAGAGTATTTCTTACTAGAAAATAATACAGTATTATTTAAAGTATAGTTTAGAACCTCCCAGGGCTGTCAGTGATGGATTTGGCGGGGGTATTTGTGCGTACCTCAATGACGAGGGTGCTGAAGGAGGTGATGAGCTGCTCGGAGGCAGAAGGGATGTGAAGAGTTGAGGGCAATTTGGGCAGAGATACTAAATATTGACTCAGAGCAGCACACACGCTCATTACGGACTGATAGAACCCCGGTTCACCTGAAAAACACACAAACAGCAAAGTGGCAAATGTTCTTTCCTCATGCAGTATGATCACACATCACACCTTAACTGAGCCTCACCATATACACCGCAGAGGTCTGTCCAGTAGGAGGTGGAGTCTACACCGGGCTGAGCACTCAGAGGGAGGGGCTGATGTGGGGAGGGAAGGAGGCTTGTGATGCTTGTCAGTTGCTCAAAGGTCACATGGAGAGCTTCCTCAAAAAGGACCGAGCCCTGATCTTTGCAAAGCCTCTGCAGTCCGACACTCAAACAAGGAGCCAGGAGACTGAGATTAAAGTCCTGATGGGGAGAAAGGAATGAGATGAAAGCTTTCAGTGTTGTGCAGCATGATCACATAGAGCAGGGGTGTCCACACTTTTCTGGCCCGAGATCTACTTTTCCATTGGACAGGTCATCGAGATCTATTTTTTTTAGGCTTTTATATTGAAACCTGTTTACACACATCATGTTAGTATTGGGGCGGCACGTTGGCTTAGTGGTTCGCCTCTCAGCGCTAGGGATTCCCGGTTCGAATCCCAATCTGGGTGGCCTTTCCATGTTCTCCCCATGTCCGCGTGGGTTTCCTCCGGGTTCTCTCCCACAGTCCAAAAACATGGTTTAAGTCAATTGAATTCTCCAAATTGGCTCATATAGTGTGTGCACAGTATAGATTGCCCCCCCTGTCCTGGGTGTATCTGCCCAGCGCCTGAGAAGCTCTCCCCTGGATGGGCATAGGGACCCCCCACCGCAACCCTAATAGAGGATAAAGCGGAAGATAATGGATGGATAGATGGATGTTAGTATGTTAGTATGGATGTTAGTTAGGATGTTAGTTAGAATCAGCTTAGAAAAGATGGCTTCATATTGCCATTTTCACAGAAATTGCAGCAAATAGCATGGAGAAAACTTGGTTTTAGTAAACCCAATGGAACCAAAACACAATGGAAGTGTAATGGCTATTTGGCAAATGAAGCAAAGGCATTTTGAGTTTGACATTGCAAAAAAATATTCATCCTCCCAACCACTCTAAATGAAAGTGGTATTTTAGTTCTTTTGGAGCGAAGTCCTTCACTCGTCTCGTCAGTCAAATAAAGTGCAAAAACACAAACAGAAACTTTCTAATGTAATGTAATGTAAATCTGATGTAGATTATTCTAAAGGCAGTGCTTCGGATTTAGGCCGGTTTTGGGAACAGCGTGAGAGATGGGGGGGGGGGACTGTTCGCTTACAGAGATCGCGATTCGGAATGAATCACATTGTGTGTTAAAATGCGTGCGCGCGTGTATAAGCGCTTCCGATACTGGGCTGTAAAAAAAAGCGCTGATACGTGATTTTTTTTTTCTCAAACCTCCATCGCGATCGACCGACGCATTGAGCACCCCTGACATAGACCCTTTATGCTGTAAGGAAGCTGTGAGTCAGCAGATTATACCTTGCAGGACATGATGGTGTTGAGATCAGGTTGGGGGAGCTTAGTGAGCAGATCGGTCGTCTCGTACAGCCAAGCGTCTCCTCTTAAACAACACTGAGACTTCACTAGAGCAACATACCAGTCCTTTAACACACACACACACACACACACACACTTATCATACCCCTGAATGTAAAGATCTTAAAACATAAAATCATGACCGACTTAAAACATAAACTCATGTGGTTCCACTCACCTTGCTTGCAACAATGCTCTCAGGGGCAGGGGGTGGGTCTCCGTCCAGCGGGTGGGTGGTAGCAGGAGGGGTGGGGCTTGAGGTATCCTTAGCAACAGTGGCTCGGAACCTGTCCAGCAGGGAGTAGAACCTCTGGTGCCTAAAAAAATTCAAATATCAATGGACAACTATAGAAAAAGAAAGAAAGCCAAGTGACTCAGTGAATCAACAGGTCAGAGTGAGTTACAGGTGAGCGACTCAGTGAATCAACAGGTCGGAGTGAGTTACAGGTGAGCGACTCAGTGAATCAACAGGTCGGAGTGAGTTACAGGTGAGCGACTCAGTGAATCAACAGGTCAGAGTGAGTTACAGGTGAGCGACTCAGTGAATCAACAGGTCGGAGTGAGTTACAGGTGAGCGACTCAGTGAATCAACAGGTCGGAGTGAGTTACAGGTGAGCGACTCAGTGAATCAACAGGTCGGAGTGAGTTACAGGTGAGCGACTCAGTGAATCAACAGGTCGGAGTGAGTGACTCAGTGAATCAACAGGTCAGAGTGAGTTACAGGTGAGCGACTCAGTGAATCAACAGGTCGGAGTGAGTTACAGGTGAGCGACTCAGTGAATCAACAGGTCAGAGTGAGTGACTCAGTGAATCAACAGGTCGGAGTGAGTTACAGGTGAGCGACTCAGTGAATCAACAGGTCGGAGTGAGTTACAGGTGAGTGACTCAGCGAATCAGCAGAGCAGTAGTATTACAGCTAAGTGAACTAATAAAATACTCATTCAGAGGGCGTTTCAGGTGAGTGAATCAGAAAAATCCCTGCTCAGAGTCAGGTTCAGTACCTTTGAGCTAAACCGCTGGTCTGGAGGTACTGTTGGATCCGGTCCAGCTCCTCAACAGGCAGCTGCGCTATACTATTCTACAGAGTAAAAAAAAAAAAAAGAGAAAATCATTTACACAACACAGATACAGAACCTGTTTCCAAGTAAAAAGTCAGCTGTGATTGAGATATATATATACACACACACACACACACACACACACATATATATATATATATTTTATATATATACATACATACATACATACATACATATATATATATATATATTTTATATATATACATACATACATACATACATACATATATATATATATATATTTATATATATACATACATACATACATACATACATATATATATATATATATATATATATATATATATATATATATATATATATATATATATATATATATATATATATATACACATACATTCATTCATTATTAAGGTCGCGGTGGGGTTCCCCATGCCCATCCAGAGGAGAACGTTTTGGGCGCTGGGCAGATAGACCCAGGACAGGGCGCCAATCCATCGCTGGGCACTCACTCACGCACACATACACACTCTATATGGGGCAATTTGGAGAACTCAATTGACTTGATCCATGTTTTTGGACTGTGGGAGGAAACCGGAGAACCCGGAGGAAACCCACGCGGACACGGGGAGAACATGGAAACTCCACCCAGATGGGGATTCGAACCGGGAATCCCTAGTGCTGAGAGACGAACGTGCTAACCACTAAACCACCGTGCCGCCATACATACATACATACATACATACATACATATACGTGTGTGTGTGTGTGTGTGTGTGTGTGTGTGTGTGTGTCAGACCTGCAGGGTCTCAGCGAGCAGCATCTCCACACGTCTGCAAGCGAGCGTGTCCACCATGCGAGCCAGCACACGGAAGGGTGTGTTCAGCAGCTTGTCCACATAAAGCATGAGCAGCGCTCCAGACTGACTCAGATGAATCCCCTCGAGACACTGCAGCGTTTTCTTCAACATCACCGGCTGCACACAACACAACAATAAATACAATAGATAAGGCTTTAATCTCATAACTCACTTATTAAATGCTCTTTCTATTATTAGAGTCACATAATACACAGGACCCTTAGATGCACTGTGCGATCGTTGTGTTGCTAGACCGCGTGCTCGTGTGTTTGTACATACAGTCGAAAGGTTGTCACAGCGGGACTGGATGGCCTGAATGAAGAGGCCGCTGGCTGCCGAATTGCGGTGCACGGCGCTGATGAAGTCCTGCACTGGTGGCTCATGGGACAGACTGATCAGATCCCTCACGTGATTCACAGTCAGCCAGGTCAGATGCTCGGAATCGTGCAGGTTCTGACACTAGAGCACAAAAGGACACTCGTATAAACAAATGCATACACTCTCAAAGGACAACGTCCTGCTATTTAAAGAAGACAGTGAGGTGGACATCGGCGACGGATGTATTAGTGATGATCCAGTGCAACCCCCGAGGCTTACCACGTAATCACAGAAGAGAATGAGCGCTCCTCTGCGAACGAGCTCACGGTTACACATGGCTTCTTTCCCCTCAGGCCTCAGCTCTTCTTCTTCATCGCCAGATGAGTGAGGACTCAGCAGTTTGGTGCTGGACAAACTGTGTCCCCTGAGCACAACCACATTTCGTTTTAAGCTCAAGTTCAAGTTCAAGTAATTTATTTCTATAGCGCTTTTTACAACAGTACATTGTCACAAAGCAGCTTTACAGAATGAAAAGCCTTTAAACCCCCAAAGAGCAAGCCGAAGCGACAGTGGCAAGAACAAACTCCCTTTTATGTTGTTATTTAAGGAAGAAACCTTGGGAGGACCAAGACTCAGTGGGGGACTCATCCTCCTTGAGCGGCCAGGCAGCAACAACAATGTAGGACAGCCAGGTACAGATATTTAACAAATGGTAGAAAACAAATCGTTTTATATTACATTACATTTGCATTTGGTCATTTATTGGACGCTTTTATCCAAAGTGACTTACAAGGTGAGCACAGGGTTCATCACAACATCCCTGGAGCAATGAGGGTTAAGGGTCTTGCTCAAGGACCCACACTGGTAACTTCAGTGGACCTGGGATTTGAACCCCCAACCTTCCGATTGACAGCCCAAATCCCTAACCACTGAGCTACCACTCCCGTTTTATACAATTAAATTTGCGTTATTATATTAATTTTATTAAAGAATACTTTTTGGTATCATATCATATCATACCTAGGAGTCTGGTGCACCTCAGACCACCAGGTGTAGTTGGTGTAGTTGATAATGAGGAGCACCTGACACCAGAGCAGCACCAGAGACGGGTGTGTGGTAATGAGCTGCAGCACCAGGCCATTAAGCCCATCCAGCGGGTAGAAAGCACCCTCCTCCGTATCCTCCACCTTTAGCAGCCGGCTGCCTGCAGCCGTAATCCGACGGAACATTCCTGAAATGAGGATAAAGATACTTAAATACAAGCTGTTTTTAAGGCGGCGGCACGGTGGCTTAGTGGTTAACACGTTCTCCTCTCAGCGCTAGGGATTCCCGGTTCGAATCCCCATCTGGGTGGAGTTTCCATGTTCTCCCCGTGTCCGCGTGGGTTTCCTCCGGGTTCTCCGGTTTCCTCACATAGTCCAAAAACATGGATCAAGTCAAGTGAGATCTCCAAATTGCCCCATATAGAGTGTGTTTGTGTGAGTGAGTTTGTGCCCAATGATACATTGGCGCCCTGTTTTGGGTGTATCTGCCCAGCGCCCAAAACGTTCTCCCCTGGATTGGGCATGGGGAACCTCCCCACCTGCTATAAAGCAGAAGATAATGGATGGATGGATGTTTTTAAGGCTTTGTTCCGGTTCAGGATGGGTTACCTGATTTGAAGATGTGGATGAGACACATGAGCAGAGTGCCCAGTTGTTGGCAGTAGAAAGTGTGCTGCTGCTCGCTCATGTCCACTTTCACCTGCTTACTGGAGATTTCATCCAATAAAACGCCAACCAACTGCAAGAGGAACCTGAAACGGGTACAGAGTTTGAAAGTCCAGCAGGAAGCCTTTTTTAATACGAGTGAAATACCAAATTTTAATTAAGCTGCATGTTAAAAACCAACATCTTTTTTTAAAAGTTCCAAGTTTTAATTAAGTTGTTGGCTAGAGTTGCTGATAGTATGGAAAACACAGTATGTTGTTTGCATGTTGATAATTCATTAGTCATTCAGCTGAATACAAATCAGGTAAGTGTGAAAGGGTCTAAAAGACGAGCTAGCTCGAGTGTTGGGCAATTAAACTGAGGGTAAGTGGTTTGCAGTCCCAGTCCATTAAATTAAGCCCTCATTGCTCATCATGGTTGATCATGTGCTCTGACCCCAACATTTAAGTAGCGATACTTGCCAGTCATTTTGAATAAGTGTCTGGGATGTTAGTTGTCCCACTAATTATATAAAGACGGCTGTATGATTGGGGGATGACTTGATGGGTGGATGGATGTGTTTGTTTGTTTGTTTGTGTTTTAACGCCATGAACCTTTTCGGCCTTACTCATGGCAGAAGGTGGGTTGTTATTTATACAGACTTATAGTCTTACTATAGGGCTATAATAGAGCCTTTATTCCAGTGTCCTTCAGGAATGTCATGAGCTTTGAAGTATTTTTTGGACTTTTTTGGCTGTTTGTAAGTCGTGGGGTACGTTCTGTTTCTTTCTGGTGTCTTTGTGTTTATCGCATTCCAGGATTATGTGCTTTATTGTGATGGTCTTATTACAGGTGTCACAGGTTGGTGGAGGTTCTCCCTTTAGGAGATGCTGGTGAGTTGATTTCGTGTGGCCTATGCGACATCCAGTCCATATTGTTTGGTCCTTTTTATTTCGAAGGTGTATGATTGGTCCGTTGTTTATGGCTGGGGCTATTTCGTGAAGTTTGTTGTTTTCCTGGTGTTCCCATTCCTGTTGCCATGGATGGATTGTGTAGACAGACATCTGCATAAAGCTGTTTGGATGCATAAATAAGACTGTGGATGGATTTAAACCTTGATCAACGGATGGATGGAAGATGGTTTGGATAAATGCTAATAAGAAAGTGCAATGGAAGGTAATTGATTGATGGATGGAAATAAATACAGATGACTTAGGTGGATGGATGCCTGGATTAGTGGACAACTGAGGTGTTCGGAATTACTCCCCTTTACAAAGGACACTCACCTGGCGAAGGTCTCCTCGGGTGGGAAGCGCTGTGCCTCGCCATTGGGCTCCACACTGGTGCTGGGTGGGATAATTGGCGGTGGGCAGTCTTTGTTATGGAGATGGTGAATGGTGGAACAGGAAAGCAGGTAAGGCGACAGAGACAGCTCCTGCACTCGAGACAGAATGATGTCCTCTGTGGACTGGGAGATCAGAACCCGGAGAATCGCCAGTATCCCAGAAACCCAGAGCTGCACTGTGCTGACCGACACCTGTCACACACACACACACACACACACACACACACACACACACACACACAAGATCTGTGAGCTGATTAACAAAACATACAGACTCAACTATCAAACTCTGAATTAGGGGTGAGCTGCAATATTCGCTGATTCGACGATTCGATTCAGAGAACCGTAGTCGACTATGAACCTCATAGTCGAATGTACCATTTTGACCACATGGGGGCGCCCATGGCTGCTGCTAAGCATTAGTTTTTACATGAAATGTCTTTGTTTTCGTTATATATATATAGCTTTTTGTCAAATAAAATCATCCTAATTTTAGGTTTTTAGTTTTTTTTTTAGGTTTTTCCTTTGAAGTGGAAAAAAGTCCAGAACGGGGATCCCATTTCCCCGTTTTTCACGGTGCTCTAGAAAAACAAGTAAAATATAAAAAAAATATATTTTTTAAAAACCACGCTTATAGCGCCATCTTGTGGTGAAATTTTAACTGATTCGACTATCAGTCGACTATAGGGAAAGTCTGACAAATCAGATTCGACTATGAAAATCCTTAGTTGAAGACACCCCTACTCTGAACCAATCAGAGTACAGGACAGGCAGTTTGAAGAGCTGGGACATCAGAAGCTGACCATTGTTGCAGGTGTGACGAACATGCTCTTCAGCAGCATGTCCACTGGTCTCAGAGAGGACGGAGCCACGGTCTCAAAGAGGGTGTTCAACACTCCCAAAGCCTCAGGAGAATCCAGATGCATCTGTAATCAAAACACAGAAAAGTCGGAGTCATTTATTTATTAAATTATTAATTATTATTATTATAAACGACTAAAATAAATCGACAGTATCAAACAAATCCGTTTAATGGTCCATCTCTTTGTGGACTACAGGACATACTGTGAACTCTGTTCTAATGGTCAGGACCCCAATAGTACCACCACAGAGCAGGGATTATTGGGTGGGTGCATTAGTCCTATCCCAGCAGTGTCACTGAGGTGGAGAAATGAATCTACAGCAGCACTGCTGCACTAAACCCCCCCTCACCACATCAGTGTCACTGCAGAACTGACAATAAACAATCCACCACCCAAATGATACCTGTTCTGTGAAAACAGAGAACCAACAGGGGACTAACAACAACAAAGAACACAGATGGACTACAATCTGTAATTGATTACAGTCTGTAATACAGTGATACCTCGGTTCTCGAACATAATTCGTTTCGGGAGGACGGTCGAGAACCAAATTGTTCGAGAACCGAAGCAATGACACCCATAGGAAATAATGGAAACTGGATTAATTCGTTCCAAGCCCCAGAAAATGCCTATTTACTGGCCTAATTTGTATACAATACGTAGAAAGACATGAGTCTCAACAAGAAATAAAAGTGTATTTATTAAAACAAAAAAAAATTAAATGTACTGTACAGGGCTGTATTCATCGAAAGATTTTCATAGTCGAATCTGATTCGTCAGATTTTCCCTAAAAAAAACAAAACAAAAAAAAAAAAATACTGTACAGTACAGTAAATTGTGTTTCATTTACTGTACCTGTACCAACCTTTATGGCAGGAAGGGGAGTCCTCTTCAATAAAAAAAAGAGGGGAACTGCTCTTCGGGTGTTTCTCTCTCCACAAAGCGTGACTCTCTCCAAAAAAGCGTGACTCTCTCTCTGCACTCACACCGATGACGCAAGCAAGGCGCGCCGGGCCGAACGAACGCCATTCGGCTCGACTCGGCTCATCTCGGACGTTCGGATGTTCGAGTTCCAAATATTTGTTCGGATTCCAAGACAAAATTTTCTCGAATTTCCTGCTCGAATACCGATTTGGTCGAAAGTCAAGGCGTTCGAGAACCGAGGTATCACTGTATTAATATATAGTATAGTCACCCACCTGTTGTTTGCCGATCATGGGCAGGATTATGTCTGCGATCTGCCTGGAGAGCCTCTTCCATTTATCTTCATTCTCTTTATGGCACTGCTGCAGGACCAGAATAAACATCTCCAGCACCTACAGACAGCACAGTGTTCACCTCACAGATCAGGACGATGATGCCATATTACAAAGCAACGGATGCGAAGGTGCGGTCGGACCTGGTGGTGCTGGATGAGGCGCAGAAGCATGGACACCACGACTTCCTTTTGTGTCTCCAGCTCTTTTCCTGCGTCGGCTTTATTGGAGCCTCTCAGGACGAAGAGGTCGTGCACTATGGGCTGCAGAGCAGGGATAGCTACAGAAATATATACATTGATTAATATGTCTTATGGTTACATACACGCAAACACACGCACACCCCCACACACACATCCCAACATAGCACAGCACAACCATCCGCCCCCCACATAACACACAAACCACAACCCCACCCTTACACAACACAACCACCTCACATATGCAAATATTCATTCATTCATTATCTCCCGCTTTATGCTCTATTAGGTTCGCGGTGGGGTTCCCCATGCCCATCCAGGGGAGAACGTCTCGGGCGCAGGGCAGATAGACCCAGGACAGGGCGCCAATCCATCGCTGGGCACACACTCACTCACACAGACACACTCTATAGGGGGCAATTTTGAGAATTCAATTGACTTGATCCATGTTTTTGGACTGTGGGAGGAAACCGGAGAACCCGGAGGAAACCCACGCGGACACGAGGAGAACATGGAAACTCCACCCAGATGGGGATTCGAACCGGGAATCCCCAGCGCTGAGAGGAGAACGTGCTAAACCACTTAGCCACCTGTCACATATGCAAATATTTTTATATAAAAACTATAAATGAAAAAAGAATTGGGAGCATTGGGAGCTCTTGCACACCATGGGTAACCGCTTTCCTGCCACTGGCCATGATGCCATCACAAAGCTGAATTATCTTCGGAATGCTGATGATCTGTTTGGAATGGTAACGCTCGTAGGACAGCAGCACCAGAAAGAAGAAAATACTAGGAATGATTGCCTCGGAATCTCTGCAGATACAAAAAAAAAAATAAAAAAAAACGAGTGAGAAAGTGATAAAGAGTACAACAGGAATCAAGAAGCTGCACTACACCTCAGTGTGTAAAACGTCTCTTACCTGAACTGCCCGACCTCGATATACTCAAACTGCTTCAGCACGAAGCCGATAAACACCTGAAACACACAATCGAAAACATTTAAGGTCTAAATGAACACGAAATTGCACCACATTTTCCTCATGTAACCCTCTCTTATTAGTAACCAGGCAGTAGTGTCGCTGATGTAACCATTCATTCATTCATTCATTATCTTCCGCTTTATCCTCTATTAGGGTCACGGTGGGGTTCCCCATGCCCATCCAGGGGAGAACGTTTCGGGCACTGGGCAGATACACCCAGGACAGGGCGCCAATCTATCGCTGGCTGGTGTAACCATTACATTCTAAAAACCAAACAATGAGACAAAGGTACAACTCAACGGTCCACATGTAGTCAGAATTAGTAGTCAGGCTCCCTGTAGCTGCTGCATTCAGTACAAGTCACTGACTCTGGCATACAGAACCATTTCTGGATCTTCCCCCTCCTACCTTCACTCTATCTTTTCAAAATACACTCCGACTCGTTCACTTCGCTCCAGAGATGATCGCCGCCTGGCGGTTCCACCTCACCGAGGAGCTGATTCTCACTCGGTGGCGTTCACCACTGCAACATGGTGGAACGATCTTCCCAACTCTGTCCGTAAGGCAGAATCTCTAAACAGTTTTAAGAAACTACTTAAGACGCATCTCTTTAACAAATACCTTTTGTAGAAAAAATAATTTAATAAAAAAAAAGGGGGGGGGCAGCATCAAATAATCAGGTTTGATGAATTTACAGTATAGTTGGTTTTCTCCATGGCTTCTGACTTGTGGTGTTCTCGTTTGTAAATCTCTTTGGATAAAAGCGTCGGCTAAATGACTAAATGTAATGTAATGTAAATGTAATTAGACCTAAAGACATAAAGGTCTCACCTGGTCAGAATCCAGCAGGCAGTAGTTGACTCGAAGCTGCACCAGCTGGGCAAGCAGGTCCAGTACCTGCTTCTGCAGAGCCACACAAGTGCTGGTGGTGTACTGCTTCAGCGCTTTGATCACCAGCGGCTCAAACAGGCGGATGTGATTGTGAATGACATTCTATATGGTTGTACAAAGATAAAAAATTAAAAATAAAAAATTTAAATTATTTGAATTTTTTAATTTAATTATTTTTTTTTAATAAAAACCCTTTTAAACCCTAAAGTAGTAAATAAAATAAACACTAGCTCCATGCTGCATTACCTTGTCTCCACGGTTACGAGTAACGTTAGTGATGCTGGACTTCAGCTGAGTGGAAACTTTCTGCATGACATCAAACCATCTGCAGAAAAAAAAAAAGGTCATTAAAACGAGGGTTAGAAGCAGTGCAGGTCCTAATGCTGACCATGCATGTGGCTTCATTCACCCTGAAGTGTCCTGCTCATGTTCTGCTTGCACCATGTTCCTCAAGCTGGCGTCCGCCAAGGCCTGGGTGAAGTGGGTATAGGGGGCCATAAAGCAGTAGTGATAGAGGCCTGGTCTCAGACTGGAGGAACCCAGACGGAGGGCCTTCCCCTGCGAGCGGCACGGGTGTGAGGAGGTGCCGTCATACTGAGAGGCCAGGTTAGTCCCGAATAAGGTCTTCAGTAGCTGAGGAGAAATGAAACGGCTCGGGAAAATGTTTTCTTGCAATTATAAATGCTTCGAGTCAACACGACTCACCTGCTGAACACACACTGTCGCCAGCATGGGTTCCCGTGTGAAGCAGGACTTCAGGTAACCCAAAATTTCCTCCACACACTTTAAAAAAATTCAATATTAGTATTAATTGTCATTAATCCAGTGCTTCTCAAATGATATCACAGAGCATATTAAGTGTACTGAACAAACCCTCAAGAGACAACATGGAGAAATATTTAACAGAGACGGCGGAGAGAGACGAAGATAACGAGAGCAACAAAAGTCAACCCGAAAACTAAAACGAGGAAACAATGCCGAAGCTTATGTAGCGCTTGGCTTCACTGTAACTGAGATGGGAGACTAAGAAAGACCGGTGTGTCTGCTGTGTCCTAAAATGTTGGCAGCGGACAGCGTGAAGCCAAATAAATGAAGACTTCACTTAAAGATATTACACCCCGATCATTCATTCATTCATATAGAGTGTGTCTGTGTGAGTAAGTGTGTGCCCAGCGATGGATTGACTCCCTGTCCTGGGTCTATCTGCCCAGCGCCCGAGACGTTCTCCCCTGGATGGGCCCCCCACCGCGACCCTAATGGAGGATAAATTTGTATTCTCCATCTCGATTTATCCTAAGTAACCTCATCAGTCACCCCAACCTTCTGCATGTCGTCCCTCGGCAGATCCATGAAACAACCCTCGGCAGGCCCTTGGCTCTCCTCCTCCTGCCTGGAGGCTTTATCCTTCCACCATTATGGACTTTTTATCCAAACCTCCTAAATCTTGCATTACTAACTGTCTCTGTTTGTCTGTGCTGTTCCTGTAATAAACTCATTCTTAATCCTGCTTATATACATAAAAAGATTTGGAACTCAAAGTGAGTGCTGTATTGTAAAGCCTCATGTCTGAGACGATTACAACACAACAGAAAAACCTTTTTTAAGGTAAAGTCACGCACCTTGCCGATGTCATGCAGAGTGGCCAGCTCCAGAATCTGTGATAAGACGTCGAGCGTCGATCGCAGAAAGCTTCCGAACTTTTCACTGCTATTATGAAGGTCTAGTGTCACCTTGAAAACATCAAAGTTAAAAGATCTATATTAGTTTATTTCTAGACCAGACATAGAGGACATTTCCTAAAGGAGTGCAAAGTCCGACAGCTCATCGTTCTGACCTTGTAGTTGGCGTGAGTGGCCTTGAGCACGTCGTACAGTCTTAAATACGGCGGCAGGTGGTAGAAGCTGCCCACAGAGGTGGACTTGCTGACTGGAGCTGTGCTTGTGCTGTCTGTTGGTCTCCCTGTAGAATCAAGTTAACAGATTTATACCCTCGCAGGGTTACCAAAGGGTACCAAAGGACGAGATGGTTGGAGTCAGAGTACAGGGTCAGCTGGAATACAGCAGACCTGGAGCAATGAAGGTTAAGGGCACTCTGGATTGAAAGCCCCAAGATTTAGATTGATAGTCCGGCACACACACACCACTGAAGTAACACAACCTTAATAAACGAGGCATAAAAAACTTCTGCTAATTACTAAATTAGGACTAAGGCATATTTACAGGTTATTTACACACACAGAACAATTTAAGATTATTATTTTTAAATTCTGACTATAATTTCTTAAATGATATTACAATCCCAATCTGGGTGGAGTTTCCATGTTCTCCCCGTGTCCGTGTGGGTTTCCTCTGGGTTCTCCGATTTCCTCCCACGGTCCAAAAACATGGATCAAGTCAATTGAGTTCTCCAAATTGCCCCATATAGAGTGTGTCTGTGTGAGTGAGTGTGTGCTCAGCGATGGATTGGCGCCCTGTCCTGGGTGTCTGCCCAGCACACGAGGCGTTCTCCTCTGGATGGACATGGGGAACCCATAGATGGATGGATTATTACATCCATCCATTATCTTCCGCTTTGTCCTCTATTAGGGTCGCGGGGGGGGGGGGGGGGGGGGGGGGGGGGGGGTTCCCAATGCCCATGAGGGAAAACGTCTCGGGCGCTGGGCAAATACACCCAGGACAGGGCGCCAATCTATCACTGGGCACACGCTCATTCACACTCTATATGGGGCAATTTGGAGAACTCAACTGATGTTGATCCATGTTTTTGGACTGTGGGAGGAAACCGGAGAACCCGGAGGAAACCCACGCGGACACGGGGAGAACATGGAAACTCCACCCAGATTGGGATTCGAACCGGGAATGCCTAGCGCTGAGGAGAACATGCTAACCACTAAGCCACCGTGCCGCCCTGATTATTACATATTACACATAATTTCATACCATTACATATATTTTGATTTACATACATCATAAAAATGAAATACTGAAGCTGTGTAGTGTGAGTGCTCGGTCCCATACGATTTACCTGCATTGGTCTCTCCTCCTTTCTTTGGACTCATGGGGGTGTTGCTTGGTTCACTGCTGTCCTTTTCTTTACCTTTCCTCCTGATTGGACTCAGGGACGGTGTGTTGGTCAGCGAGGGCAATGTGGCCTGCGGGCATATTTTCAAATCATTAAAAAAACTAAACAACATATCCTGAAACCAATAAAAACCACAGCCCACTTCATTTCAGATTTCGTGTTACCTTTGCGGCCGGGCCAGGAGGCGTGTCCTCCAGCACATGGGCGCAGATGTTCAGGATCTTTAACAGGTGGGAAAACAGCTGTTCCGTCATAACAACCAGGGAACGGTCATTGAGGGCAGGCCAAGGCTCCTCCTGTTTGGAAGCGGTGGCACTGGAGTCCTCTTCCCCTGCCCAGGGGCTTTTCATGCATTTGGGGGCAGTAGCTTAAGTTTGAAATAATAAATAATATGGATCATGAACTTTGGAATAGAAACAAAAAAGAATAACAATAGCTACTATGAAGCGTTGACTAATTACTATGTAAATAAACTAGGGGTGTCTTCAACTAAGGATTTTCATAGTCGAATCTGATTCGACTATAGTCGACTGATAGTCGAATCAGTTAAAATTTCACCACAAGATGGCGCTATAAGCGTGGATTTTAAAAAATATATTTTTCTTATATTTGCTTTATTAATGTGTAGCCTATTGTTAAAGCGCACACATAATTAAAAAAAAATATTAACAGAGATTAGGATGATTTTATTTGACAAAAAGCTATATTCATTCATTCATTCATTATCTCCCGCTTTATCCTCCATTAGGGTCGCGGTGGGGTTCCCCATGCCCATCCAGGGGAGAACGTATCGGGCGCTGGGCAGATAGACCCAGGACAGGGCGCCAATCCATCGCTGGGCACACATTCACTCACACAGACACACACTCTATATGGGGCAATTTTGAGAATTCAATTGACTTAATCCATGTTTTTGGACTGTGGGAGGAAACCGGAGAACCAGGAGAACCCGGAGGAAACCCACGCGGACACGGGGAGAACATGGAAACTCCACCCAGATGGGGATTCGAACCGGGAATCCCTAGCGCCGAGAGGCGAACGTGCTAACCACTAAGCCACCGTGCCACCAAAAAGCTATATATATATAACGAAAACAAAGACATTTCATGTAAAAACTAATGCTTAGCAGCAGCCATGGGCGCCCCCGTGTGGTCAAAATGGTACATTCGACTATGAGGTTCATAGTCGACTACGGTTCTCCGAATCGAATCGTCGAATATTGCAGCTCACCCCTACTAAATACTATGTAAATAAACAATTATATATATAACGCTTTATTAGTTTTTATAAGAGTTATTTATTCTTTTAATACCAGCAAGCAGGTTTCCAGCCAGCAGCAAAGCATCCTGGTGAGCAGAGAGGTCCTGAGGAAACCAGGCAGATGACAGCAGAGACAGCACCATACAGGCCATGCCAGCAATCAGAGACCTGCGGTTGTCGTCGCTGCTCGCGCCGTGAGACACGCTACAGAGTGGACATACGAGTTACTCAGGTGCGGAAACAAGAGACCAGAAGTAAACACTAAACACTAGAGTAAACTCTTCAACTAAGGATTTTCATAGTCGAATCTGATTCGTCAGATTTTCCCTATAGTCGACTGATAGTCGAATCAGTTAAAATTTCACCACAAGATGGCGCTATAAGCGTGGTTTTTAAAAAAAAATTGTTTTTAAATATTTTACTTGTTCTTCTAACAAAAGAAAACCTTTTTTTTTGTTTTTCTTTTTTTTTCTAGAAATTAGGATGATTTTATTTGACAAAAGGCTATATATATATATATAACGAAAACAAAGACATTCATTCATTCATTATCTCCCGCTTTATCCTCTATTAGGGTCGCGGTGGGGTTCCCCATGCCCATCCAGGGGAGAACGTCTCGGGCGCTGGGCAGATAGACCCAGGACAGGGCGCCAATCCATCGCTGGGCACACACTCACTCACACAGACACACTCTAATATGGGGCAATTTGTAGAACTCAATTGACGTGATCCATGTTTTTGGACTGTGGGAGGAAACCGGAGAACCCGGAGGAAACCCACGCAGACACGGGGAGAACATGGAAACTCCACCCAGATGGGGATTCGAACCGGGAATCCCTAGCGCTGAGAGGCGAACGTGCTAACCACTAAGCCACCGTGCCGCCGTAAACAAAGACATTTCATGTAAAAACTAATGCTTAGCAGCAGCCATGGGCGCCCCTATGTGGTTAAAATGGTACATTCGACTATGAGGTTCATAGTCGACTACGGTTCTCCGAATCGAATCATCGAATCAGCGAATATTGCAGCTCACGCCTAGTAAACACCCTCAGAATCAGTCCAAACTAAAAGACCACATTGTGCTTTTATTCACCTGGAGGAGCGGCTCCCTCTGCGGTGCAGACTCGAGCGGCCGGAGTGGATGACGGAGGAGCTGACAAAGCCGCAATGCCATCCTGTGCTCCAGGTGCACACTGGGAATGTGGAGGAGAGCAGGCACAGAGCCTCGCAGCATCCAAACTTGATCGAGATAGAGCATGAAAAAGAAAGTAGGCTTTACTGTTAAACATTTCAAAGACTTATAGTCTCATACTCAGACTATAAGTATCTATAATATTATCCATCCATTATCTCCCGCTTTATCCTCTATTAGGGTCGCGGAGTGGTTCCCCATGCCCATCCAGGGGAGAACGTTTCGGGCGCTGGGCAGATACACCCAGGACAGGGCGCCAATCTATCGCTGGGCACACACTCACTCACACAGACACACACTTACTCTATATGGAGCAATTTGGAGAACTCAATTGACTTTCATTCATTCATTATCTCCCGCTTTATCCTCTATTAGGGTCGGGGGGGGGGGGGGGGGGGTTCCCCATGCCCATCCAGGGGAGAACGTCTCAGGCACTGGGCAGATACACCCAGGACAGGGCGCCAATCCATCGCTGGACACACGCTCATTCACACAGACACACTATATGGGGCAATTTGGAGAACTCAATTGACTTTTCATTCATTATCTCCCGCTTTATCCTCTATTAGGGTCGCGGTGGGGTTCCCCATGCCCATCCAGGGGAGAACGTTTCGGGCGCTGGGCAGATAGACCCAGGACAGGGCGCCAATCCAATCCATCGCTGGGCACACACTCACTCACACAAACACACTCTATATGGGGCAATTTGGAGAACTCCATTAACTTGATCCATATTTTTGGACTGTGGGAGGAAACCGGAGAACCCGGAGGAAACCTACGCGGACACGGGGAGAACATGGAAACTCCACCCAGATTGGGATTCGAACCGGGAATCCCTAGCGCTGAGAGGAGAACGTGCTAACCACTAAGCCACCGTGCCGCCGCCTCAATTGACTTGATCCATGTTTTTGGACTGTGGGAGGAAACCGGAGAACCCGGAGGAAACCCACGCGGACACGGGGAGAACATGGAAACTCCACCCAGATTGGGATTCGAACCGGGAACCCCTAGCGCTGAGAGGAGAACGTGCTAAACCACTAAGCCACCTATAATATTATAATGGTATAAAGACTCACAGTAAGAGCTCGAGAGGTGGAGGAGGTAAGAGCATGCGAGATGGCTGTGACGACTCGAGAGAGGTTGTTCTCCACCGTGACATCTGAGGGACTCGGGGAAAGATTGTAACCTCGATACGTTCTGTTAGGAGGAACATAGATGAGAACAATGCCACCCGCATACATCACATTATACACCGAGTCTTCTCCATACCGTGTGATGGTGCTGACTGTAAACTGAGAGGGAGGCTGAGTCTCATGCATCAGAAGCTGCAGGTACACACTGCTCTGATCACGTGCAATAGCTACCACTGGATCAGCCTGAGCCTGGTCGCAGTCATAGAACAACCTGGACACCATTCTGAAGAGGAGAACCAAAAAAACAGACATGACTTACTTACATACTAATATATTAACAATGCATAACCAAATATCCATCCATCCATCCATTATCTTCTGCTTTATCCTTTATTAGGGTCGCGGTGGGGTTCCCCATGCCCATCCAGGGGAGAACGTTTCGGGCGCTGGGCAGATACACCCAGGACAGGGCGCCAATCCATCGCTGGGCACACACTCACTCACACACAGACACTCTCTATATGGGGCAATTTGGAGAACTCCATTGACGTGATCCATGTTTTTGGACTGTGGAGAGCCCAAAACGGAGAACCCGGAGGAAACCCACGTGGACACGGGGAGAACATGGAAACTCCACCCAGATTGGGATTCGAACCGGGAATCCCTAGCGCTGAGAGGAGAACATGCTAAACCACTAAGCCACCGTGCCGCCCATAATCTAATATTCATTCATTCATTATCTCCCGCTTTATCCTCTATTAGGGTCGCGGTGGGGTTCCCCATGCCCATCCAGGGGAGAACGTTTCGGGCGCTGGGCAGATAGACCCAGGACAGGGCGCCAATCCATCGCTGGGCACACACTCACTCACACAGACACACTCTATATGGGGCAATTTGGAGAACTCAATTGACGTGATCCATGTTTTTGGACTGTGGGAGGAAACCGGAGAACCCGGAGGAAACCCACGCGGACACGGGGAGAACATGGAAACTCCACCCAGATGGGGATTCGAACCGGGAAGCCCTAGCGCTGAGAGGAGAACATGCTAAACCACTAAGCCACTGTAACACCCATAATCTAATATCGTTTTTTTAATATTTTATATTGTAGGCGGCAGCACGGTGGCTTAGTGGTTGGCATGTTCTCCTCTCAGCGCTAGGGATTCCCGGTTCGAATCCCCATCTGGGTGAAGTTTCCATGTTCTCCCCATGTCCGCGTGGGTTTCCTCCGGGTTCTCCGGTTTCCTCCCACAGTCCAAAAACATGGATCAAGTCAATTGAATTCTCAAAAAATTGCCCCATATAGAGTGTGTCTGTGTGAGTGAGTGTGTGCCCAGCGATGGATTGGCGCCCTGTCCTGGGTCTATCTGCCCAGCGCCCGAGACGTTCTCCCCTGGATGGGCATGGGGAACCCAACCGCGACCCTAATAGAGGATAAAGCGGAAGATAATGGATGAATGAATATTGTAGGCAGTTAAAGAGCTTCACTCTTATGGAGTCCAAACACAGTAAAATGTCTTGTCTTTAGTGCATCTTTACCTGGTTACGGTGGAGGCAGCTACATGTCGCACTCGCGGATCTTCATCACCCAGCAAGTACAGCACAACTTCATTAATCACTCTGTCCTGCAGACGCAGCAACTAAAATAAAGAACCAGACGTTACACCGACTCAAACCATCCAATCACATTCTTACTAAATTATAAAGATTAATCGTCAAGTTCAGGCGGCTTAGTGGTTAGCACGTTCTCCTCTCAGCACTAGGGATTCCCGGTTCGAATCCCCATCTGGGTGGAGTTTCCATGTCCTCCCCGTGTCCGCGTGGGTTTCCTCCGGGTTCTCCGGTTTCCTCCCACAGTCCAAAAACATGGATCAAGTCAATTGAGTTCTCCAAATTGCCCCCTATAGAGTGTGTGTGTGTGAGTGAGTAATGGATTGGCACCCTGTCCTGGGTGTATCTGCCCAGCGCCCGGAACGTTCTCTCCTGGATGGACATGGGCATGGGGCATGGGGCATGGGGCATGGGGCATGGGGACCCCCCCCCCCCCCAATATAGGATAAAGCAGAAGATAATGGATGGATGGAATCGAGTTCTGCCTCCCGCTGCACTTCTCCTCACGAACTCAAATTTTCTGCTCCATTTAATTCATTTTATTTCATGTATGTTCTTAAGGAAGGGGGGGGCGCGGTGGCTTAGTGGTTAGCATGTTCTCCTCTCAGCGCTAGGGATTCCCGGTTCAAATCCCCATCTGGGTGGATTTTCCATGTTCTCCCCGTGTCCACGTGGGTTTCCTCCGGGTTCTCCGGTTTCCTCCCACAGTCCAAAAACATCGATCAAGTCAATTGAATTCTCAAAAATATTGCCCCATATAGAGTGTGTCTGTGTGAGTGAGTGTGTGCCCAGCCATGGATTGGCGCCCTGTCCTGGGTCTATCTGCCCAGCGCCCGAAACGTTCTCCCCTGGATGGGCATGGGGAACCCCACCGCGACCCTAATAGAGGATAAAGCGGGAGATAATGGATGAATGAATGTTCTTATGGTTATGTTTGCTCGCTCACTTTTGTGTAGTGATGCTCTCCTTTGTGCAATTTCTCCATTTTTCTCTCCAGGAAACACACAAATCTAGAACACAGACATACAGGTTCATAAAATCAGACTGACCTCTGGTCCAGAAAATGTCATTAACATTTTTTAAAACCAGTATTGAGGTAGGAGTCTGATATCGAGCATGGAAAATCCCTACCGAAAATCCACTTCAGCCAGAGTCTCCAGCAGCTCGGTCCGAACCAGCCAATAGGAGCAATCTCTGAGGGTTAGGAGGTCGATCAGGAGCTGTAAGCCAAGCTCACCAAGACTGCTGCTGCACAGCGCCATGATACAGTGCTGAAAGAACACACATCCAATTGCAATATGTTTAGTAAAAGACGACCGTAATGTTAATCACAGTGATGACAACAGTTACCATAGCGATGGACCAGTTCAATCGTCAAGGTCGAATTTCTAAAAAAGCTACACAGCCGTTTAAATCTTACCCTCACTGCCGAACAGGCCATCTTGCACGTCACAGAGGACTCGTCCTTCAGGCTGCGCTGGAGCAACGGAACAATGTCCTCCAGACCCATACGGTTATCTGTTATTTACATTTACATTTACATTTAGCAGACACTTTTATCCAAAGCGACTTACAAATGAGAACACCACAAGTCAGAAGCCATGGAGAAAACCAACTATACTGTAAATTCATCAAACCTGATTGTTATTCGAAGCTGCGCCCCCCCCCCTTTTTTTTTTATTTATTATTATATTTTTTTTATAACAGGTATTTGTTAAAGAGATGCGTCTTAAGTAGTTTCCTAAAACTGTTTAGAGATTCTGCCTTATGGACAGAGTTGGGAAGATCGTTCCACCATGTTGCAGTGGTGAACGCCACAGAATGAGAATCAGCTCCTCGGTGAGGTGGAACCGCCAGGCGGCGATCATCACTGGAGCGAAGTGAACGAGTCGGAGTGTATTTTGAAAATATAGAGTGAAGGTAGGAGGGGGAAGATCCAGAAATGGTTCTGTATGCCAGAGTCAGTGACTTGTACTGAATGCGAGCGGCTACAGGAAGCCAATGGAGGGAAGTGAGTGATGGAGTGTTATATTAAGACCGAAGAGCGATTTAAACATTTAAGCTTTATGTCAAACCTGTACTGCACTGCACACCCGGCTCTTACAGGGTGCAAGGTGAAAAAGGTGGAGCGTACCTGTGGTGCTGTGGATGTGGGTGAGCCAGGGCTCTGTGCTGAAACGGGTCTTATGCAGGATGGAGTGGATCACAGCTCCACATAATATGGCTGTGGCTCCTCTGATCTGAGGGTCTGCGTGCTGAATGTAGCACAGCACATCACTGACGTACTGCTGTTCTGTTAAATCAAACACCACGGCATGTTTACATTTACATTTAGTCATTCAGCCGACGCTTTTAGCCAAAGCCACTTACAAATGAGAACACCACAAGTCAGAAGCCATGGAGAAAACCAACTACAGAGATACCTCGGTTCTCGAACATAATTCGATCCGGGAGGACGGTCGTGAACCAAATTGTTCGAGAACCGAAGCAATGACACCCATAGGAAATAATGGAAACTGGATTAATTCGTTCCAAGCCCCAGAAAATGCCTATTTAATTGGCCTAATTTGTATATAATATGTAGAAAAACATGAGTCTCAACAAGAAATAAGAAATAAAAGTGTATTTATTAAAACAAAAAAAATAAATAAAATGTACTGTACAGTAGGGCTGTATTCATCTAAAGATTTTCATAGTCGAATCCGATTCGTCAGATTTTCCCTATAGTCGACTGATAGTCGAATCAGTTAAAATTTCACCACAAGATGGCGCTAAGGGCGTAGTTTTTAAAAAATATATTTTTTTATATTTTACTTGTTTTTCTAACAAAAGAAAACCTTTTTTTTTTGTTTTCTTTTTTCTTTTTTTTCTAGAAATTAGGATGATTTTATTTGACAAAAGGCTATATATATAACGGAAACAAAGACATTTCATGTAAAAACTAATGCTTAGCAGCAGCCATGGGCGCCCCCATGTGGTCAAAATGGTACATTCGACTATGAGGTTCATAGTCGACTACGGTTCTCCGAATCGAATCGTCGAATCAGCGAATATTGCAGCTCACACCTACTGTACAGTACAGTAAATTGTGTTTCATTTACTGTACCTGTACCAACCTTTATGGCAGGAGGGAATGAATGTGGAGGGAGGAGGGAAGGGGGATGGTTATTGTTTTGAAGGGGAGTCCTCTTCAATAAAAACAGAGGGGAACTGCTCTTCGGGTGTTTCTCTCTCCACAAAAACGTGACTCTCTCTCTGCACTCACACCGATGACGCAAGCAAGGCGCGCCGGGCCGAACGAACGCCATTCGGCTCGACTCGGCTCATCTCGGACGTTCGGATGTTCGAGTTCCAAATATTTGTTCGGATTCCAAGACAAAATTTTCTCGATTTGGTCGAAAGTCAAGGCGTTCGAGAACCGAGGTATCACTGTATACTTTAAATTCATCAAACCTGATAGTTATTCGATGCTGCGGCCCCTCCCCCTTTATTTATTTATTTATTTATTTATTTTTACTACAACAGGTATTTGTTAAAGAGATGGGTCTTTAGTAGTTTCTTAAAACTGTTTAGAGATTCTGCCTTACGGACAGAGTTGGGAAGATCGTTCCACCATGTTGCAGTGGTGAACGCCACCGAGTGAGAATCAGCTCCTCGGTGAGGTGGAACCGCCAGGCGGCGATCATCACTGGAGCGACGTGAACGAGTCGGAGTGTATTTTGAAAAGATAGAGTGAAGGTAGGAGGGGGAAGATCCAGAAATGGTTCTGTATGCCAGAGTCAGTGAATTGTACTGAATGCAGCAGCTACAGGGAGCCAATGGAGGGAGGTGAGTAATGGAGTGACATGAGTTCTCTTGGGGGTTAAACACGAGTCGGGCTGCAGAGTTTTGAATCAGTTGAGGAGGTCTGATGGTGGAAGCTGGGATACCGGCAAGTAGCGCATTACAATAGCATTACAATGTTCACTCAGCATCCAATTCAAATGAATTATGTTAAATTTGGGACCACGTGGAAGATGGGTAAGAGAGTGTCTCTTATTTCTAACAGAGGACGGTGACCAGAAATGTAGCCTCATTATGAGGTATAACCTCACCTTCGGGCAGCTGTCCATCAATAGGTCCATGATAGAGCTTGTTAAAAAACGTTTCAGGGAGAAGAGCAGCTGCTGCTCCAACACAGCTAACGGCCAAAGCCTTCACACTAACGCGCACCTCCTTATCGGGAACCAGCCCTGCAACGAGAAACAAACAAGAAACAGTCACTGACATGTCCATCATCATTTCTGATTCTGGTTAAGCCTAAAGAATAAACATGACCTGCTTGCCCCACCAGTTTACTTACCATCTCTGTGGCCCGTTAGCAGGAAGGAGGCAGACAACAGCCGGACACAATGCACCAAAGGCGCCTCCGCTGGATCAGTGTAGTGTCCGATCTCTCCTTTAATTCTAGAGAGCTGCAGCACAAATAAATACCGCTATAAAAGAGCTATGAGTAATGATGCAGTAGGGGTGAGTTGCAATATTCGCTGATTCGACGATTCGATTCGGAGAACCGTAGTCGACTGTGAACCTCATAGTCGAATGTAGCATTTTGACCACATGGGGGCGCCCCTGGCTGCTGCTAAGCATTAGTTTTTACATGAAATGTCTTTGTTTTCGTTATATATATAGCCTTTTGTCAAATAAAATCATCCTAATTTCTGTTAATATATTTTTTTTATTTAACAATAGGCTACACATTAATAAAGCTCCCCCTGCAGTTAGTTGCACATTCCAAATGAGCAGAAAAACAAGTAAAATATAAAAAAAAAAATCTTTTTTAAAAACCACGCTTATAGCGCCATCTTGTGGTGAAATTTTAACCGATTCGACTATCAGTCGACTATAGGGAAAATCTGACGAATCAGATTCGACTATGAAAATCCTTAGTTGAAGACACCCCTATGATGCAGTAAGATCAGTAAATTTGTACACGCCCCCTACTCGCTCTACGTTCTCCACTTATCATATAGACAGACTTTGAAATTTTACAATTACAGACTGAAGTCCATCGATGTTCTTTGTTGTTGTTAGTCCCCTGTTGGTTCTCTGTTGGTCAGGAGCATCACAGAACAGAACAGGTATCATTTGGGTGGTGGATTGTTTATTGTCAGTTCTGCAGTGACACTGATGCGGTGAGGGGGGTTTTAGTGCAGCAGTGCTGCTGTAGTTTCATTTAAACATCTAACTTACACTGCTGGGATAGGACTAATGCACCGACCACATAACCTCAGACCTGTTATCTCACCATCATCCTCTCTGATCTCTGCGCTCAGCGAGCTCCAGCTTACTCACAGTTCCAAAAACCAGTCACCAGACTCTGGGCGATAGAGCGTTCTCAGCTGCTGCACCGCGTCTGTGGAACCAGCTCCCTAATAACATCCGAGTGGCAGACTCGGATGTTCTTTTAAAAGAATTTTAAAAGAATTCTTTTAAATCTCTACTTAAAACTCATCTTTTTAGGGACGCTTATAGCGCTTGACTTACTTTTATCAGGAATCCTCATCCTATTGTACATCACCATGTTCTTTTTTTGATCTTTTCATAGGCATTTACAATCTCTTTTACATATCTTTCATGTTTTTGCTCTATTTTTTACTTTTCTTACATTCTACTCCATGCTATTGTTATTTTTACTTGCTGTTTATTTGTATTTTTCTTGTGTTTGTATGTATGCCTTTGCTGTTAAGCGCTTTGAGTTTTTAGGAAAAGCGCTATACAAATAAAATTATTATTATTAGTATTATTATTATTATTATAACACCTGCTCTGTAACAGTACTTTTGGGGTCCTGACCACTAGAGAATGCCAATATTTACCACATGTTCAATACAGAATACTATGAAACACATCAATAAAATAGAATAAATAGTGATATACAGCACTAATGAGGAATAATCACAGTGATATTGAACTCAATAAGTAATCATGATATTGAAAAAAATAATTAAAATAAGTTAACAAGAAAAATGTTGAAAGTACATTGTTATCGAGTTCTGCTGGTTCCAGAACCTCATCCTTCGGCACGAAGCGATCCACGCTGCTATCAGAGGCTTGTCTGTTGTGACCTTTTCCCTCCAGGAGATGAGGTTTACTCCGTGCTGGTACACAAATAAGATCACATGACTGAGACACAGCTGGAAAACAGTTCTGTGTGCCATTAGAACCATTGTTTGTTTGTTGGTTAGTATGTGTGTGTGTGTGTGTGTGTGTGTGTGTGTGTGTGTATACCCAGCACAGACTGAGAGAACAGCTCAGGAGCATCATCAGTTGCTGGAGCCACGCCCTCCTCCTCCTCATCCTGCAGTGTGCCTATCTGCATCCCCGAGTACTGACTCTCGCTGCCATCTAACACCTACAGATCACACACAGAGGTTTAGTCTACAAACTACAGAATCAGGCAGCAAACACACATTAAGATTAAAACAAATGCATGCACTGACATTTGTGCAAAATAAAAATTGAATGGTGGAATATAAAACAGGCATATGAGGGAAAGCAAAGCTTATTAGAACCAAAAAGTAAGGGGGGAGGTGACAACGCACTGGGTCACCATGCAAAAATATAATTTCCGATAAATAAGATCACATGTATAATGATGTCTTTTGAACAAAATGGAGCACTGATGCAAGGACTGAGTCGTACCAGTGCTCAAGGTAACATACAAAACGGGTTCCAGAAGAAAAAAAAACATTGAGAACCAGAGTTTTAAGGGACAAATACAGAGAGGTACAAAATGATTCTCATGAAATGCATGAGGAAAGGGTCAAAAGCATCTATTTATTTATTCATTCATTCATTCATTATCTCCCGCTTTATCCTCTATTAGGGTCGCGGGGGGGTTCCCCATGCCCATCCAGGGGAGAACGTCTCAGGCGCTGGGAAGATACACCCAGGACAGGACACCAATCCACCGCTGGGCACACACTCACACACACTCTATATGGGGCAATTTTTTTTTTTTTTTTTTTTTGAGAATTCAATTGACTTAATCCATGTTTTTGGACTGTGGGAGGAAACCGGAGAACCTGGAGGAAACCCACGCGGACACGGGGAGGACATGGAAACTCCACCCAGATTGGGATTCGAACCGGGAATCCCTAGTGCTGAGAGGAGAACATGCTAACCACTAAGCCACCGTGCCGCCCACTGTGTTTTATCAAATCACTCAATTAATTTTTTGGACTAATCCAGGGTCAAAACATTTCAAATAGACTGAATAAAAACTCAGGCGGCACGGTGGCTTAGTGGTTAGCACGTTCGCCTCTCAGCGCTAGGGATTCCCGGTTCGAATCCCCGTCTGGGTGGAGTTTCCATGTTCTCCCCGTGTCCGCGTGGGTTTCCTCCGGGTTCTCCGCTTTCCTCCCACAGTCCAAAAACATGGATCAAGTCAATTGAATTCTCAAAAAATTGCCCCATATAGAGTGTGTGAGTGAATGAGTGAGTGAGTGAATGTGTGCCCAGCGATGGATTGGTGCCCTGTCCTGGGTGTATCTGCCCAGCGCCCGAAACGTTCTCCCCTGGACGGGCATGGGGAACCCCACCACGACCCTAATAGAGGATAAAGCGGGAGATAATGAATGAATGGTATATATGCGGCGGCACGGTGACTTAGTGGTCCCGGTTTGAATCCCCATCTGGGTGGAGTTTCCATGTTCGCCCCGTGTCCACGTGGGTTTCCTCCGGGTTCTCCGGTTTCCTCCCACAGTCCAAAAACATGGATCAAGTCAATCGAGTTCTCCAAATTGCCCCATATAGAGTGTGTCTGTGTGAGTGAGTGTGTGGCCAGCGATAGATTGGCGCCCTGTCCTGGGTCTATCTGCCCAGCGCCCGAGACGTTCTCCCCTGGACGGGCATGGGGAACCCCACCACGACCCTAATAGAGGATAAAGCGGGAGATAATGAATGAATGAATAAGAACTCCAGCTGTATTTTTGACAATCACTAACTGCTTGCAGCTCCACAGTAAACAAGGCAAGGGGGTTTTGGGGGGTAGATGATCGTGCACGTGGAAAAGGACGAGCTCAGACAGGAGGGAGGGAACATTAAGACTCGGGTCTCCTCCCGCTGACCTGGTCACTACTGCTAGCGAAGGAGACGGTGGAACCGGAGGACGACGACGACGTTACAGAAGAGGAGGCAGAGTAGGACGAGGAGGCCGACCGGGAGGAGGCATATCTTACGAGATCGGCGCAGTCCAAGGGGGTCACGGCCGAATCCGGACCCTCCGTGGTGGTCTGGGAACTGTCGCTGGGGGGTGTCGACGAGCCCGCCCCTGTGGACACCTGATTGGACTCGGAGAGCAGGTCAGGGGTGGAGCTGACCGGCTTGGCAGCGCTGCTGGAGCTGCGACTGAGCATGTCCTCGTCGTCATCGTCCGGTGTGTCCGGTCCCCCGCCGTGCTCTGAGGACGCGCTCAGGTCCACCGAGTCTCCGGGCTGCAGGGAATGCTGGGAGGAGCGCGGCTGCTCGGTGATGATGTCGGCCGTGCCGAGGGAGGACACGCCGCTGGAAGAGGGGGCGTCGCTGACGCTGTCTCCACCCACTGAGGCTACGGAAAACAGACACACAAGTCAACATCCATCTATCCATCCATTATAAAAAACAACGTGCAACATACAAATCATTTTTACTTTAATTTTATTTGTCCAGTTTTATAAACTCTTGTAAAGATTTTTTTTTTTTCAAATTTTGTAAATTGTAAATTATAGTGTTATCTTTTAAATCTCTCGTTTGGGTAAATTTTAGTGTGGGACACCGAAAGTATGGCACCTTCATTTCGTTATACCTGGTATAATGAGCGTAGTGGCTTAGTGGTCAGCACGTTCTCCTCTCAGCACTAGGGATTCCCGGTTCGAATCCCCATCTGGGTGGAGTTTCCATGTTCTCCCCGTGTCCGTGTGGGTTTCCTCCGGGTTCTCCGGTTTCCTCCCACAATCCAAAAACATGGATCAAGTCAATTGAATTCTCAAAATTGCCCCAAATAGAGAGTGTCTGTGTGAGTGAGTGTGTGCCCAGCGATGGATTGGCGCCCTGTCCTGGGTCTATCTGCCCAGCGCCCGAGACGTTCTCCCCTGTATGGGCATGGGGAACCCCACCGCGACCCTAATAGAGGATAAAGCGGAAGATAATGAATGAATGAATGAATGAACTGGTATAATGACAATAAAGATATTCTATTCTATTCTATTATCTTCCGCTTTATCCTCTATTAGGGTCGCGGGGGGAGGGGGGGTTCCCCATGCCCATCCAGGGGAGAACGTTTCGGGCACTGGGCAGATACACCCAGGACAGGGTGCCAATCTATCGCTGGGCACACACTCACTCACATAGACACACTCTATAGGGGGCAATTCGGAGAATTCAATTGACTAGATCCATGTTTTTGGACTGTGGGAGGAAACCGGAGAACCCGGAGGAAACCCACGGGGAGAAAATGGAAACTCCACCCAGATGGGGATTAGAACCTGGAATCCCTAGCGCCGAGAGGAGAACGTGCTGACCACACGCTGACCACTGAGATTTACATGGCTGAATTGATAAATCACCTGTAAATGATCCTGTTGTGACCTCAGCTTTCTCAGGGTCATCCTCCAGACCTTCTTCCTCCCCCGAAAGCAATTTACCTGAAGCGGTAACAATGTTAGAACAATTTCACACACACCTTCGGTATCACACGCCCCATCATTCGCTCACTCACACACCCTCATTTCATACACAATATACATTTTGTGCAATAATAAAGCCACCACCGGATTATTGAACGGATAAATTAAAGCATAAACACCAGCAGCCTGCACGTGCCCCGTTAAACCACAAAGCATATACATAACGAAAATATTTGGTGGTTAAGAGTCAAGAGGTTAGGGGGTGAGACGGGATGTCACCTTTCTGCTTCCTGAGGACGAGTGGACTGTACGTTGTCCCACCAGCTGGCCCACGGGAAACGGGAATTGCGAGAGGAGATAAAGTCCCAGAAAGCCCGGGGTAAGAAGGTCAGTTAGAGATTAGAGAAACAGCAGAAGAGAAGAGATGAAAATTCGATTGGGGGGGGGGGGGGGTTATTTTGCAGAATTACATGAGACCTTTACAGGACGATGGAAGAGATGATGATTTAAATGATTATTTATTAGAAATATTTAAATTTATTAGAAATTATTATTAGAAATCCATGAAACATGCATTAAAAATAAGAGAGTTAGAAGTGAGTACAGATACTTTAACAATATAAAGTACAGTAACTGAGTTCCGAGTTCATTGTGTAGATAAATAGCTTTGAGGTAACATTTAACAAACAGAATCTTAAAAGTAATGTTTATTAATAAATAGGGGTGAGCTGCAATATTCGCTGATTCGATTCGGAGAACCGTAGTCGACTATGAACCTCCTAGTCGAATGTACCATTTTGACCACATGGGGGCGCCCATGGCTGCTGCTAAGCATTAGTTTTTACATGAAATGTCTTTGTTTTCGTTATATATATAGCCTTTTGTCAAATAAAATCATCCTAATTTCTAGAAAAAAAAGAAAAACAAAAAAAAAGGTTTTCTTTTGTTAGAAAAACAAATAAAATATAAAAAATATATATATTTTTTTAAAAACTACGCCCTTAGCGCCATCTTGTGGTGAAATTTTAACTGATTCGACTATCAGTCGACTATAGGGAAAATCTGACGAATCAGATTCGACTATGAAAATCTTTAGATGAATACACCCCTATTAATAACGACGGAATCTCAGCTATTTAATTATCATTATGCTTGGAATGCTGATTAGAACCCACAGCACGAAGGCGGCAGAATTAAAACACGACCGGACGACTTGAACATAGAAAATAAATAAGTAAAACAAATAATAATTAAAACAAACCGATAAACTCGGCGATGCTCCCGCTGCGCAGGCGGCTCTCCAGCTCCTCTCTGAAGACACGGGTGTGGGGGATCTGGCCAGGCGTGATGAGCGTGTGCAGGAGCTCAGGAGACGGAGTGCGCAAGAGCTGCTGCAGAAGCTCCAGAGATGCAGTCACCACGTTATGATCGCGGTGCTGTGTGTAGTGTAGAGTCAGCTCATAGACCTGAGACAGACACACTTCATTTAGTGAGCTGATTATTATAATAACGTTTATTAAAATATTATTATCATTATTATTAATGTATAACTGCAAATTGCATCTGTTATAGGGAGGAGCTGCAATATTCGCCGATTCGCCGATTCGATTCGGAGAACCGTAGTCGACTATGAACCTCATAGTCGAATGTACCATTTTGACCACATGGGGGCGCCCATGGCTGCTGCTAAGCATTAGTTTTTACATGAAATGTCTTTGTTTTCGTTATATATATAGCCTTTTGTCAAATAAAATCATCATAATTTCTAGAAAAAAAAAGGAAAAAAAAACAAAAAAAAAGGTTTTCTTTTGTCAGAAAAACAAGTAAAATATATTTAAAAAAATCTTTTTTAAAAACTATGCTTATAGCGCCATCTTGTGGTGAAATTCGACTAGTTAACTGATTCGACTATCAGTCGACTATAGGGAGAATCTGACGAATCAGATTCGACTACGAAAATCTGTAGTTGAATACACCCCTAATCTGTTACGATCAGTGTACAAGCTCCTGCTACTCATTTTAGAACCACAAAGGTTAATCAATACATTGCCACATATTAAAATTGTTTTTTGTTACTTCAGCTTCTTAATTTTTATTATTTACTACATTTTGATGGTCGTTTTTAGAGGGTGTCACCATCACAAGGCATTTAAGAAGGTTTAGATGTAGAACTAATAATTAATGAATTGAATAAAAATCATCAATGAATAATAAATCAATTATACAATTTTAAGTATTAATGAAAAACCAACTAATTTTCCATTTTTAATTAAACTTTTAATATTTTGGGATGTAACTTGTACATCCAGCGATGTGTTCTTTTGTCATACAGTTGAGGTAGGCAATACTCTCCAACGCAATATTGCTGGCGATTCAGTAACTGCCCTTAAACCTGCAGAGTTAGAGATGTTACCTGGACGAGCTGTTCTGGCGTCGGCGAGATGTCGGCCTCCTTGCGCATGACCCCGAAGCTGCCCTTCAGACTGGTGCTGGAATCGTGCTGCTGCAGCAGGGGCATTAGGTAGCGCAGAGTCAGTAAAACCCCCAGAATCAGGTGACTTGAGCGTTCCTCGTCCAATGGCACCAACAAACCTACAATGATGAGGGTGGAAACAATAGAGGGAGAGTAAAACA
>JAFMOC010000090.1:652500-862500 GCA_019802505.1 Corydoras sp. C115 | reverse complement strand
CCGGTGTGGGTCATTGAGAAAGCCCCTCAACCCTCTTTGTTTCAGGGATGCATTACCAACCCTGTGCTTTGACCCCAACCAAGTTGGGATATTTGAAAGTATCCCAACACACACACACTCTATATGGGGCGATTTTGAGAATTCAAATGACGCACGGTGGCTTAGTGGTCAGCACGGTCGCCTCTCAGCGCTAGGGATTCCCGGTTCGAATCCCCATCTGGGTGGAGTTTCCATGTTGTCCCCGTGTCTGCGTGGGTTTCCTCCGGGTTTCCTCCGGGTTCTCCGCTTTCCTCCCACAGTCCAAAAACATGGATCAAGTCAATTGAATTCTCTGTCTGTGTGAGTGAGTGTGTGCCCAGCGATGGATTGGCGCCCTGTCCTGGGTCTATCTGCCCAGCGCCCGAAACGTTCTCCCCTGGATGGGCATGGGGAACCCCACCGCGACCCTAATAGAGGATAAAGCGGGAGATAATGAATGAATGAATGAATCTTCAGCAACTTAGTGGTTAGCATGTTCTCCTCTCAGCACTAGGGATTCCCGGTTCGAATGCCCATCTGGGTGGAGTTTCCATGTTCTCCCAGTGTCCGCGTGGGTTCCACCCCCCCCCCCATGACCCTAATAGAGGATAAAGCAGAAGATAATGAATGAATGAATGAAATATATGCAAGATAAGGAAAAAACAACACAACGAAAGATAAGGATGAGGAGAATGAGGATGTCAACAGTCTGACACTTTGATGATGATGATGAAGATGATGATGATGAGGTTGATTCAGCGAGCAGGTTGATTCAGCGTCATCACTCGGCTCGCACTTTGATCTCCCCTCGTTATAAACGCAGTGGGGCAACTTACTGTTTCTGGACCAGTTCCTCTGCAGACAGCGGGCCCTGCTGTTGCTGCTGGAACGACTTGAGCGACTCGAAGGCTTTCATCAGCTTCTCTAAGGTGGCCATGTCTGCGGCGCAGAGCCGTTAGCTTAGCGTAGCGTCCCGGATCGATCGCTGGCGAGCTTGTTGTTTACAAACGCAGGCCGGGCCAGTTTGCCCAGCGACGCGGCCGAGGAGACGGCGGCGGCGTCCCGCGTCTATTCCCGCTCCCCGCTCGAATATCGGGATGTTTTATCGCAACGACGACGAGAAGTCAGATTAAAACCAACCGAATCCAATTCTTCCTCCATCGGTTTCTGTCAACTGCCATCTTTCAGTCTCCAACACTCGACGTCACTTCCGTTTTCTCGGCCCCAATCAAAACACACGGCCGTGTCTCAAACCGCTCTGTGCACTATTCCACTCTGAAGGGTGCTTCATTATAACGAAGTCACTACTGCCGCGATTTGGCATACTGCTCAGAGTTTTACGTTAAAATAGACTAGTGTGTACTAGTTTTTGATTCTAAACACACAATAGTGATCAGCACGTTCTCCTCTCAGCGCTAGGGATTCCCGGTTCGAATCCCCATCTGGGTGGAGTTTCCATGTTCTCCCCGTGTCCGCGTGGGTTTCCTCCGGGTTCTCCGGTTTCCTCCCACAGTCCAAAGACATGGATCAAGTCAATTGAGTTCTCCAAATTGCCCCATATAGAGTGTGTCTGTGTGAGTGAGTGTGTGCCCAGCGATGGATTGGCGCCCTGTCCTGGGTGTATCTGCCCAGTGCCTGAAACGTTCTCCCCTGGATGGGCATGGGGAACCCCACCACGACCCTAATAGAGGATAAAGTGGGAGCTAATGAATGAATGAATGAATCTTCAGTAACTTAGTGGTGTAGCATGTTCTCCTCTCAGCACTAGGGATTCCCGGTTCGAATCCCCATCTGGGTGGAGTTTCCATGTTCTCCCCGTGTCCGCGTGGGTTTCCTCCGGGTTCTCCAGTTTCCTCCCACAGTCCAAAGACATGGATCAAGTCAATTGAATTCTCCAAATTGCCCCATATAGAGTGTGTGTGAGTGAGTGTGTGCCCAGCGATGGATTGGCGCCCTGTCCTGGGTCTATCTGCCCAGCGCCCGAGACGTTCTCCCCTGGATGGGCATGGGGAACCCAACCGCGACCCTAATAGAGGATAAAGCGGGAGATAATGAATGAATGAATGAATGAATCTTCAGTAACTTAGTGGTTGGCATGTTCTCCTCTCAGCGCTAGGGATTCTCGGTTGGAATCCCCATCTGGGTGGAGTTTCCATGTTCTCCCCGTGTCCGCGTGGGTTTCCTCCGGGTTCTCCGGGTTCTCCGGTTTCCTCCCACAGTCCAAAAACATGGATCAAGTCAATTGAATTCTCCAAATTGCCCCATATAGAGTGTGTCTGTGTGAGTGAGTGAGTGTGTGCCCAGCGATGGATTGGTGCCCTGTCCTGGGTCTATCTGCCCAGCGCCCGAGACGTTCTCCCCTGGATGGGCATGGGGAACCCAACCGCGACCCTAATAGAGGATAAAGCAGGAGATAATGAATGAATGAATGAATCTTCAGTAACTTAGTGGTTAGCATGTTCTCCTCTCAGCGCTAGGGATTCCCGGTTCGAATCCCCATCTGGGTGGAGTTTCCATGTTCTTCCCGTGTCCGCGTGGGTTTCCTCCGGGTTCTCCGGGTTCTCCGGTTTCCTCCCACAGTCCAAAAACATGGATCAAGTCAATTGAATTCTCAAAATTGCCCCATATAGAGTGTGTCTGTGTGAGTGAGTGAGTGTGTGCCCAGCGATGGATTGGTGCCCTGTCCTGGGTCTATCTGCCCATCGCCCGAGACGTTCTCCCCTGGATGGGCATGGGGAACCCAACCGCGACCCTAATAGAGGATAAAGCAGGAGATAATAAATGAATGAATGAATCTTCAGTAACTTAGTGGTTAGCATGTTCTCCTCTCAGCGCTAGGGATTCCCGGTTCGAATCCCCATCTGGGTGGAGTTTCCATGTTCTTCCCGTGTCCGCGTGGGTTTCCTCCGGGTTCTCCGGGTTCTCCGGGTTCTCCGGTTTCCTCCCACAGTCCAAAAACATGGATCAAGTCAAATGAGTTCTCCAAATTGCCCCATATAGAGTGTGTCTGTGTGAGTGAGTGTGTGCCCAGCGATGGATTGGCGCCCTGTCCGCATGGGTTTCCTCCAGGTTCTAATAATTTTAGTCCTACCGCCGGGTGGGTGCGAACCTCTGTCCTACTGGATGAACTCATTCAATGAAAATGTGTGGACTTGCTTTAGATTTGTGAATACAACTTGGGAAGAATGTTTAATTTATTTTTATTGATTTCATAATCTAAAATAGACATGAAGCAGCTTTACACAGAGTCATATGAAAGTAGATGGTGAATAGAAAACATACAGGAACCCGAAAACGGAACCATTTGTATGTTGCAATGACAAACAATGACAATAATTAATTATACACAGTAACTTCAGCCAAACAAAAAGCAAACAAAACAGAAATGAATAATTAAAATCTCAACCAGATTAGTTCTATATTTGAACAAATGTGATAAATCTCAATTAGGCATATAAAAATAAAGGCAGAGGCAAAATATTTATTTCTCCGAACATCATGAAGCTTTTCATGCAACACGAACCAACCTCAAATACACTGATCTGTCCGCGAATCCATCTCAGTGCGGGATCTGACACAGTGAATCACACTTACTGCATAGATGCATAGATAAAAAACATATTGGTCATCGAGGCATCTAGAATTTTACCCTTTTATGCATTTCAGTTGACCTTCCTTTTTTATTTTCATCAGTGGTGTGAAAATTAGAGGAAAAATGCAGAACGATCCCAAAAGTGGCCCCAAATTACAATAGTACAAAACCCAGTTTTCATGTAGCGTGCTGTAACATATGGTGATTATTATCAAAGGGATGTAGGTAAATAGAACTATAAGCAAAGCTGACACAATGGTGTTGAAGGCATTCTTCTTTTCTTGGTTGCCAACATCTCGTCCTGTCTGAACTTGCATGGGATTATCTCCCGGCACTGGTTTCTTAAGAGCACGCAGTACAGACACACAACAGAACGACATGATGGTAACAGTTACAAAAAAGATAGAGTTGAAAACGGGGTCAGGAAATATCAAGGTGCTGATGGCATACGAGGCATATCCCAGACATATCAACAAAGCCACCACCACGGCCACGATTCTGTACTTTATGCTTTTATATTTTATGAACCAAAGTGGGTGAATCACTGCCAAATACTGTTCAACACACGTACAGGTTTGCATTACAGGGCGGCCAGTCCAGGACATGCCATAAATGAAAGTAGTCGCAATGAACAGCTGGTTGTTCTGAAAGAAGAACTGGTTAAGTAGCTCAAAAACACACTCCAAACAAGCGATGAGGTCCATTATCATGGCATTAAAAGGAAAAACCTGGGTTGGTTTGATTCTCCAGCCAAAGCGATAAGCAATCCAGAGGTACCACACATTGGCTGGAGTTCCAATAAGAATGCACAGAATCATGACACTGTATGCGAACGCAACGCCATAATATGTTTCTGTAAAGCACACGCTGTAACCAAAAGGAATGGAAGTGGAATTTAAGAACTCCTCCGATGAAGCCATTATCTTTGTCCTGCATAAAGAGAGAAAAGAGGTTGGAATGAAAAGTAACGACAGCCTTAATTATCTGTTATTTTAATACATATTCTCAGGTTCCAGGAGTACACATTCAGAGTGTAATGTATGCATATAATTAATTATTTAAGTTTAACAACATGATTGGTGGGTGGGGTGGAGGTCAGGGTTTTTTTGTAAAGGCCTGTTTAATTCTTCCACATCAAATTCACACAAACTTCCCTTTATGGAACAGATCATGCTGGAAGTGAAGGACCTTCCCCTAACTGTTCCATTCATGTTAAAAGCCTAATGCTGTGCAGAATGTGGCGAAATGAAGCATTCAAATTGAAAACATATAAAGTGTGTATAAATATCATTGTCTATATACTGTAGAAACTATAATAAATATAAAACAAATATATTTTATTCATTTATTTTGAGTTTGCTATTCAAATAGTGTTATTCCAATTACGTATCTTCCCTTGTTCTTGTGTATTCTGATATTTAGTGTAGACAAGAAAGACTCACCTGTGATATGATGGATGGACTGTACACCTCTGACAGTTTCAGCTTAACACATATGTGTTAAAGCTATGACAAGAGGATCTTATTTTCCTATTTAAATGATGTTTTAATTTGCTCCATATACAACTGGCGCAATGCTAATGTATTTTTCCTTTTTTTGTCTTGCAAATTTTCTGGTGAAGTCATTATAAATAGTACATTCATTCTGGGACAGTCTAATGCAAAAGTTGGTGCATCTCCGGTCAGGTTCAGTGTTCTACTAATTTGTATAAGTGAATACCTTGGGTGTGGTATCTCGTTAGTTCGGGTGTTGGGACTGTTAATTTAAAGGTTGTGGGGTTCAAACATTGAATCTGTCAAAGTTGTCAATGTGGCACTTGGGCAAGATCTTTAACCTTTATTGCTCAGGGGGTGATTATCATGGCTGACCCTGAATATATGTCAGAGATGGACTATATTCATAAAAAATAAATGGTAAATGGAGACATGGGCCCATCGCAATTTTTAATACTACAATACTAAAATAATTTGACCTAACCATCTAATCGAGATGTATGTAAGTCATTTAAGATAAAAAGCTTCTGCAAAATGACTTTGTGTAAATCAATATAAAAAAATAATTCATAAAGAACAAAGCTTTTCACATTTTAATGCACAGTTACTAAGTTACTATTTAATATGCAGAATGTAACATATTGTTATTAAACCTAAACATATTGCTTGTATGAAAGCAATGAGACAACTTATATTTTTTTGTACTTTGTTATTCAAAACAAGTCTGAAAATTTACTATTTAATAGTATTAGTAAATTTGCAGAATAATCAGGTTGATTTGAAACAGATTGAAATATGTTCCTTATAGAGGATGTATTATTCCACTGAATAGTAACCAAACATTACAAAAACCCATTAACCCATGGAGTCAGTGACATCACATCTATGAATCTGGTGCAGGTGCGGGCGCATCATTAATCTAGTGCCAAACATCTTCAAACAAATGAGTGATCAGTGTTGGTGCATGAATTACATGCATGGTAGTGAACTCACAAAGATTCATGCTGCCCTCTGTCACACGGCAGCCCTGATTGCATTCGCAAGGAGTAGAGTGAGGCATCCTGCATTAACCAACCACATTCAAAAATGGTGTCATTTATTGTAATTAATGAAACGACCATATTTTTCAGAGTAAATGTGTTAAAATATTGACCTGAAAGACTAATTTATAATCACAAGTACCAAAAATCAACTTGTTTCCATGCTGTATCAACAAAATGTCATTTGAACACAGATAGATATATCTAGATTTTATGTGTGTAAGCAACTTTTGTAAATGTTTTTTTAAGATCGGTACTGTACTTTAGTACTTCTGTACTCAAATGCATTACAGGTTAAAACACAGAAACAGAAAAGTCAATTTACTTTTTTGTACAACCAAACAAATATCAAAATAAATCACATCCCTCCATACTGACAACATTAGTATAAATCGCTACAGTTTAGAAACATTACAAATACAGGCCAGTTACAATTATTATAAAGAGACATTTCCACCTGCAGTCTATTAGCTTACACACAAACAACAGACAGATGTGTTTACCTACAATTTGCTCCATATACAACTGGCACAATGCTAATGACTGTATTTTTCCTTCTTTTGTCTTGCAAATTTTCTGGTGAAGTCATTATAAATAGTACATTCATTCTGGGACAGTCTAAGGCAAAGGTTGGTGCATCTCTGGTCAGGTTCAGTGTTCTACTAATTTGTATAAGTGAATACCATGGGTGTGGTATCTCATTAGTTTGGGTGTTGGGACTGTTAATTTAAAGGTTGTGGGGTTCAAACATTGAATCTGTCAAAGTTGTCAATGTGGCACTTGGGCAAGATCTTTAACCATTATTGCTCAGGGGTGATTATTATCATGGCTGACCCTGAATATATGTCAGAGATGGACTATATTCATAAAAAATAAATGGTAAATAGAGACATGGGCCCATCCCAATTTTTAATACTACAATATTTAGTACAAACTGTCAATCAGCACACAAAGAGGGAAGATCTTAACCAACCACATTTAAAAATGGTATAATTTATTGTAATAAATAAAAAAAAAACATATTTTTCAGTGTAAATGTGTTAAAATATTGACCTGAAAGAATTGAGAATGAATTCTGATTATATTTTATGTATAATCACAAGTACTGAATATCAACTTGTTTCCATGCTGTATTTATTTGCATGCATTAAGTTCTTGTTCCTATACTTTATTAAGCCAATACTTCACCTTCATGTTCAAAAGATGGAATGTCAGCAGAGGGGCTCCATGGATCAATGTTTTTAATTGCAGTGATATGTTCTCTATAGAGAAATTACTAACTATTAACACTCAGAAATCAACAAAATGTTGTTTGAACACAGATGGCCATATATATGTAACTTAACATTCATAAAATTACTTAAAAGCTTTAAACATTGTAAGAAATATTTTTGTACATGAGTGCAGAAGCTTTATTTCACCACTAATAGTAAAGAAAAATAAAAAGTAGAAAAAAAAATTCTTGTTTTTTATCTCTTTTTATTCTGACGTGATGAGTTAGTAGTTATCTCAATTCATTCTAAGATTCTGAGTCACAATTCTGATTCATTAAGTCAGGATTCTGCGATTAGAAGTCAAACTTCTGACTCATCTGCCTTTTTCAGTAATGGTGGAAATGCGCTTTCATATGCAGCGTTAGTAGAAAAATTAATAAAATGCAATAAAAAGAATGGTGTTTAAACTTTTATTACAAACCTTAAATCAGAATGTGCAGCTTAATGGACAAAAAATAAATAAAAGTGAATTTTACGTTCTAAAGGTAACCAAACTCTGAAACAATGCATTGTTTCTCAAACTGAAAACAACCCAAAGCATCAGAGGTTAAAACACAAGAACAGAAAAGTAAGCTTACTATTTGTACAACCAAAAGAATATAAAAAAAATACATCCCTCCATACTGACAACATTAGAATAAATTTCTGCAGTTTACAAACATCCCAAATACAGGCCAGCTACAATTATTATAAAGAGACACTTCCACCTTGCAGTCTATAAGCTTATACACAGATAACACATAGATGTGTGCCATTAGGACATGGCGTTGCTGCCCCACTGCTGGCACCGACAAACTGCAGTGCGACCCACGTGAGCCACTTTTGACTGATGTATAGCCCCATGCACATGTAACCACTGAGCTAACAGACCCTAAATAACAATTCATAGTTACAGTTATAGTTGTAGTTACTTAGAGTACATCCGGGATAACAAGCAACAATACAAACATCCATCCATCCATTATGTTCTTCTTTATCCTCTAGGGTCTAGGGTCGCAGGGTAAACAAAAAAAATACAGCAGTAAAAAATTTGTCAGTAGGTCTCCTTAATGAGCTTTAAATGGGATTTTCAGATGCCCCTCCTTGTACATCTTCATTAATGGGGTGATAATGACACCTATGTTATTAATGGAGACCAAAAGTGGAGCAATGTTGCATTCAGAAATCCTTATATCTTTATAAATCACTTTAAAAATGTAAATCAGCACCTGAGGAAAGTAAGTAAACAGAATAATGAGCAAAGCTGAAAAGATGACATTAAAAGCATTTCTCTTTCGCCGGTTTCCTGAACCTCCGCCTGTCTCCCGTCTCACCTCCCCAGGTCCCGGATGTTTCAGAGCACGTAACACAGAAACACAGCAGAATGAGATCACAGCCGTCGTCATTACAAACATCATGCAGAAGAAGAGTTCATCGAACATCATGGTGGTGGTCATATACATCCCATATCCAAAACAAATCACATGCACGCCGAGAGCTGCACCAATTCTGAATTTGTTATCTTTATATCTCAAAAATTTCACTGGATGAATCACGGCGAGGTACTGTTCAATGCAGATGCATGTCTGAAGGAGAGGTCGGCCATACCAGATCAGGGAGGCACACAAATAAAGTCCTTTATATACTGTAACATTTCTGAAAATCAATATATTTAGCATTTCAACCAGACACTCAGCGCAAAAAAACAGCTCCAGGAAGGTGTGGTTTAGAGACAGCACCTGAACAGGTTTCGAGTTCCATTCAGCGCAATAATAAAACCAGAGACACCAGATATGAGCCGGCGCTCCAACCACGAGGCAAAGAGTGGCGATGCTGTAGTAAAAGATAAACCCAAACTGGTAGTCTTTTGCACAATTATAAAAGGAAAATTGTGATAAAGTGGCATTTATGTCTTCAGATGAGTTCGTCATGTTTTATTATCTGTGTTCTGCAAAATTAAAAAATCGTTTTTAGCTAAACAATGGGAAGAAATAAAACAACATATAATGATATATAATATAATACATTTATATTACATTTTGTCTTTTAGCAGATGCTTTTATCCAAAGCGACTTACAAATGAGAGCATCACAAAACCAGCTATAATAATGGCATAATGTTTTAAAGGTTATGTACGCAAATAAATCCTATATGCAGTAAAGACATTTCAGGTTGCACTCTATTTATTTAAAACAACAGCCATTTTTTTTTTATAATTTCTATATAATTTTTTCAAGTTGTTTTTTTTATTATCAAAACGAATAAATGAAATGTGCCAGTTTTACAAATAACAAACACATTCAATAAAAGGTTTAGTTTCTTATTTCACTAGCTGCTTTACCTGTCAACAGATGCTTCACTTCTCCAACTTTGTCTGTAATACTGAAGTTGTAAAAGAAATGAAGGGATTCTATTTGCTATTCAAATTTGGCAGTTCTGATCAAATTACTGTTGATGTTGCGATAAAGTGTCATGAATTAAAAAAAGAGCTCATATTGCGGTTTATCTCGTGTTAGGGTTGTGTAAACTATTTGATCAGCGCATATCAGGATGACTAAGTCCTTTACTGCTCTTTGATCACCTTCTCATGGAACTGTTCCACAAGTTTTTTTCGAATGGCATGAGAATATTTTGGATTATAAAACAGAACTATATTTTTTATCCTATTAATTTAACCCTACACTATGACCTGACCCACATCCCTTACCACATGGGGCATAGATTGACAGCCTCTGGTTAGATCGCTCCCAGAATCCAGATGTAGGTACCAAATGCACCAGATGAGGGTCTTGTTTCAGGTAAAAATGACTGACATGTAGGTAGCAATGGCAAATCTTCACCAGATGTGAACAAAGAATATAGGTGGTAATCCAAATCTTTTGACAATAAAGTGTACAAGCATTTAAAAATAGTACAAAAAAAAAATATATATATATATATATATTTATTTTTATATATATTTATAATAATATTTATTTATATATATCAGGAAGGCTGTAGGTACACAAATCTTTCATTCATTCATTCATTATCTCCCGCTTTATCCTCTATTAGGTTCGCGGTGGGGTTCCCCATGCCCATCCAGGGGAGAACATCTCGGGCGCCCATCCAGGGGAGAACATCTCGGGCGCTGGGCAGATAGACTCAGGACAGGGTGCCAATCCATCGCTGGGCACACACTCACTCACAAAGACACACTCTATATGGGGCAATTTTGAGAATTCAATTGACTTGATCCATGTTTTTGGACTGTGGGAGGAAAGAACCCGGAGGAAACCCGCACTGACACAGGGAGAACATGGAAACTCCACCCAGATGGGGATTCGAACCGAGAATCCCTAGCGCTGAGAGGCAAACGTGCTAACCACTGAGCCACCGTGCCGCCGCACACAAATCTAATTATTTAAATCTTTTTAAATGTAGATAACCTTCCTTGTACATTTTTAATAATGCTGGGATAGGCACCAAAAGAAAGTTTATAGAGTTGACAATGGAGACGATATTACATTGAAAATACAGCTGGCTGAAGCCTAGCAAAGACAATGCTCTGAGCAAAGCTTGAGGAAGCGCAGAACACACAGTTATAATCAGTGCCATGAGAATCGTATTAAAGGCGTTTCTCTTTTGCTGGTTCCCAACATCTCCACCAGCCTGCTGTTTCATTCCTGAATCTCCTGGTCCTGGGTGTTTCAGGGCTCGCAGCACCGAACCGCAGCAGAACATGATCACAATCACAGTGATGACAAACACAGAGGTAAAAATGTCATCAGGAAAATATTCTGAATAAATAAAATAGACACCATATCCAGTCACCATCAGCCATGCCAATGCAGCCACTGCAATCTTGTACTTTATGTCTTTATACTTCAGGAACATCACAGGATGAATCACAGCCATGTACTGTTCAATACAAATGCAGGTCTGTATTAAAGGCTTTCCAATCCAGGACAGTCCAAAAAGGAAGAAACCCACTGATGTTAATGCATTGCTTTTAAAAATAAAATCATTCATGAGTTCAAGAATACAATCCAAACATATAGTGAGCTCCGTTATAGAAAGGCTCAAAGGAAAAACCTGAATCGATTTGGTTTTTCGGTCAACATAAAGGTAGAACCAGAGACACCACGAATGAGGCGGCGTTCCCACGAGGAAGCAGAGCGACATGATGGCGTAAATATAATAAAATCCAAAATAATTTAAACATTCCTCAAAATCAATATTTGACAAAACAGATTGTGTGGAATTACTGACTTCGTCACCTGAGTCTGCCATCATGTAGTGAACCTGTTCTGCACAGAGGGAATATAAAAAAAAAAAAGACTTAGAACAACATGAGAAATAAAGAGTTTAGTTTCTATTACAAATTAAACAAGACATTCTTTTGTATTTTAAAACATGAAACAAAATAAAATCACTTTTATTGGTACAACTGCATCTACATGTAATGAATAACTCTCATAAATTATGTATTTACAAATGTAAAATATTACCCATCAAACATAATAGCTGGTACCTGTATAAGAAATTGGCAAGCGTCTGTGTCCTGATGCGAGAGTTTCTTCATATTAATAATATGTCAAATGCATCACATTTGTTATTCAAATTGCATTCATCGTGTGTTAAAAACATATTTAGCAAAGGCCCTTATTTAAAATGACGTCAACATATGCTTAAATAAAACAGAATACTGAACATGTCAATGGGATTTGCCTTTTTCTCAGAACTGGTCTTATATTTTGACACCTTCCACATCTGTCAAAGCTTCAGCTGGCTAACCAACTGGCCTCAGGTGTTATGGGACACGGCATGCTGGAAAATGTAGGTTTGCCGGACACAACCACATGAGACAGAAAACCACAAGAGACAATGCACTTCGGTTTATTTAAAAATAAATAAGGAAAATGGAGAGACAACAATTGCTTAGGTGCTCTCATTAATGAGCTTTAAATGGGATTTTCAGATGCCCCTCCTTGTACATCTTCATTAATGGGGTGATAATGACACCTATGTTATTAACGGAGGCCAAAAGTGGAGCAATGTTGCATTCAGAAATCCTTATATCTTTATAAATCAATTCTAAAATGTAAATCAGCACCTGAGGAAAGTAAGTAAACAGAATAATGAGCAAAGCTGAAAAGATGACATTAAAAGCATTTCTCTTTCGCTGGTTTCCTGAACCTCCGCCTGTCTCCCGTCTCACCTCCCCAGGTCCCGGATGTTTCAGAGCACGTAACACAGAAACACAGCAGAATGAGATCACAGCCGTCGTCATTACGAACATCATGCAGAAAAAGAGTTCATCGAACATCATGGTGGTGGTCATATACATCCCATATCCAAAACAAATCACATGCACGCCGAGAGCTGCAACAATTCTGAATTTGTTATCTTTATATCTCACAAATGTCACTGGATGAATCACGGCGAGGTACTGTTCAATGCAGATGCATGTCTGAAGGAGAGGTCGGCCAATCCAGGCCAGGCACACACACACAAGAAGTCCTTTATATACTGTAACATTTCTGAAAATTAACACATTCAGCATTTCACCCAGAAATTCAGCACAAAAAAACAGCTCCAGGATGGTGTGGTTTAGAGACAGCACCTGAACAGGTTTCGATTTCCATTCAGCGCAATAATAAAACCAGAGACACCAGATATGAGCCGGCGCTCCAACCACGAGGCAAAGAGTGGCGATGCTGTAGTAAATCAGGATCCCAAACTGATAATTCTTTGCACAATTATAAAGAATAAACATTAATGAAAAACTTTCAGTGACATTCATGTCTTCAGATGAGTTTGTCATGTTTCATTAACTGTGTTCTGCAAAACAAGGAAAAGTTTAAAGGTAAACAACATCAAAAAAACATAATAATAATTAGAATATTAAAATATTAGAAAGTACAGTACCAATCAAAAGTTTGGACACACCTCCTTTATGCTCCACTTATTCTACATGTTCTCAGTTCCATTTACTGTGTACTGTTCTCTAATAGTCAGGACCCCAATAGTACCACCACAGAGCAGGGATTATTTGGTTGGTTGGTGCATTAGTCCTATCCCAGCAGTGTCACTGAGGTGTTTAAAGAAACTACAGCAGCACTGCTGCAGAAAAAAAAACACCACATCAGTGTCACTGGCGGCACGGTGGCTTAGTGGTTGGCACGTTCTCCTCTCAGCGCTAGGGATTCCCGGTTCGAATCCCCATCTGGGTGGAGTTTCCATGTTCTCCCAGTGTCTGTGTGGGTTTCCTCCGGGTTCTCCGGTTTCCTCCCACAGTCCAAAAACATGGATCAAGTCAATTGAATTCTCAAAAAAATTGCCCCATATAGAGTGTGTATGTGTGAGTGGGTGTGTGCCCGGCTATGGATTGGCGCCCTGTCCTGGGTGTGTCTGCCCGGCGCCCGGGACGTTCTCCCCTGGATGGGCATGGGGAACCCCACCGCGACCCTAATAGAGAATAAAGCGGGAGATAATGAATGAATGAATCAGTGTCACTGTAGAACTGACAATTAACAATCCGCCACCCAAACCTGTTCTGTGCTGGTCCTGACCAATAGAAAACCAAAAGAGGACCTACAAAACCAAAGAACACAAATGGACTACAGTCTGGAATTATAAAACTACAAAGTCCATCTGTATGGTAAGTGGAGGAAATAGACAATGGAGCAAGAAGGGGGTGTGTCCAAAACTTTTGACTGGTACTGTTAATACATCTGAAATTACATTTTGTAATTGTTTAAAACAAATGACATATTCATTCATTCATTCATTCATTATCACCCGCTTTATCCTCTATTAGGGTCGCGGTGGGGTTCCCCATGCCCATCCAGGGGAGAACGTCTCAGGCGCTGGGCAGATAGACCCAGGACAGGGCGCCAATCCATCGCTGGGCATACACTCACTCACTCAAACACACTCTATATGGGGCAATTTAGAGAACTCAATTGACTTGATCCATGTTTTTGGACTGTGGGAGGTAACCGGAGAACCCGGAGAAAACCCACGCGGACACGGGGAGAACATGGAAACTCCACCCAGATGGGGATTTGAACCGGGAATCCCTAGTGCTGAGAGGAGAACGTGCTAAACCACTAAGCCACCGTGCCGCCCCAAATGACATATTCAATTATTTATATTTTAATTCATTTTTCATGTGTAAATTAATTTAAGAAACAATTACAATTATATTACTAAAAAAAACAATTAAACATTAATTGAAATGTGCCAGTTTTAGAATTTACACACGGCAAATAATTCACTCGATTTTCATAATTCTTGGATTGTGCAGTGTGTATTTTCTAATTTATAAAGCTGCTTTACCTGTGAACTGATGCTCCATTTCACTGGCTTTGCCTTTAATAATGAAGCTGTGAAAGCAGTGCAGGCCGATTCCATTTGCTATTCAAATTCGTATCAAATTTCTGTTTGCTGTAACGTCAACCATTTCTAAAAAAAAACCCTGTTATTATTGGCTAAAGTTATGTAAACTATATAATCAGAATATTTCATTATTAATTAATTAAGCATTTCGATGACTTTGGGCGGCACGGTGGCTTAGTGGTTGGCACGTTCGCCTCTCAGCACTGGGGATTCCCGGTTCGAATCCCCATCTGGGTGCAGTTTCCATGTTCTCCCCGTGTCTGCGTGGGTTTCCTCCGGGTTCTCCGGTTTCATCCCACAGTCCAAAAACATGGATCACGTCAATTGAATTCTCCAAATTGCCCCATATAGAGTGTGTATGTGTGAGTGAGTGTATGCCCAGCGATGGATTGGCGCCCTGTCCTGGGTCTATCTGCCCAGCGCCCGAGACGTTCTCCCCTGGATGGGCATGGGGAACCCCACCGCGACCCTAATAGAGGATAAAGCAGGAGATAATGAATGAATTTCGATGACTTTATTCAGCATTATAAATGCGCTTTAAATCAATGCATGACAAAAACTGAAATGCACAGAGCCTTGTCCCAGTTCTATGTACATTACATTAATTAATTACAAATACAATTATATTACATATTCCAACCACCACTTTGGTTTTGCATCCCATTGGGGTTCTAGTCGTTACAGAACAAAGTAGGACCAAGGAGATTAACAATGTATTCAATTGAAATACAGTCTGCATATGCCTACAGTACATAACATCATTTAGCAGATGCTTTAATCCAAAGCTTTAATAAATTTATAAATATCGTAACTCTGGTGCAGCTACAACATTACATACAGTATTTTCATATTGTATGTAATGCATAATTTCTTTTTCTATATTTATATATATTTTGCACAGTTTAATTGACCAGATTGGCATTTCACTGCAGTTCATATCTGTTTTTGTAACAATTAATTCTTAAAATATGCTGTCAATTTATTATACGGATGTTTGTTTAAAGCATTTTTATTTAGGAGGCACAGAAATCCAACTATTTAAAAATTTTAAAACATAGATAACATGCCTTGTAAATTATTCAAATTCTGATCATTATTTCTCAAAAACGTATTTTATTTAGAGTGAAATCAACTTATTGTTAAACAAACCTGTGTCAGCGAGATGTTTATATTAAGTTTAGTTGTGCTGGTTAAGCAACTGGCCTTTGGGGTTACAGGGCATGGCATGAGACAAATAATAGTTTAAAAAGCTTATTTAAATAGACATAATAAAAGCATATTGAAATATTTTCTACATTTCACACACAGTGTTAGCTAATAATTTGGATGCAAGTGACCTCTACTATACGAACCATACCTCAGGGGTCGCAAGTCTTATTCTTACGTTTCAGGTTAGTAATAATGTTATTCATCGTATAAAATTTTCTTTACATTCAACTTTAAATCATATCACTATTCCTGTACACTACATTAAAGTTATAGAGCCTGTAATATATTAAAAAGTTAGACACAACAGGGATGATGCTGGTCTTAAAGGCTGCGTCTACTCTATTGGATACAGCCACCTTTTTGCTCCACATTGTAGATGTTAAATCAGACACACTAGCTCATCTTTTACCTCACAGTTTGTATTTCTTGTGCTTTTTTCATTTCTTAAGGCTGACAGGATGCGGCCTGTGGGATGCTGATGGCTGAACATTTTGTTTAGTGAATTATTCTTAGTACAAGGGGTGTCTCTGAGCTGTTTAAAGCTGACAACAGCATAATGTTGTCTGAGCATCTTGTTCAGGAATTAAATTTCGAAGACATAATTAAACCTACTTAAGGTTTTTTTAAATTCAGATAACCCTCCTTGTACATTTTCACCAACGGCGGGATAGGAAGCACAATGTAGATTATGGAGTTGACAATGGAGTTGATATTACACTGAAAAAACATCCTGCTGACATCCAGGAGCGCAAACGCTCTGAGCAAAGCTTGAGGAAGGTAAGAACATACAATTATAATCAGTGCCATGAGAATCGTATTAAAGGCGTTTCTCTTTTGCTGGTTCCCAACATCTCCACCTGCCTGCTGTTTCATTCCTGAATCTCCTGGTCCTGGGTGTTTCAGGGCTCGCAGCACCGAACCGCAGCAGAACATGATCACAATCACAGTGATGACAAACACAGAGGTAAAAATGTCATCAGGATATTGATCTGCATAAATGACATAGACACCATATCCAGTCGCCATCAGCCATGCCAATGCAGCCACTGCAATCCTGTACTTTATGTCTTTATACTTCAGGAACATCACAGGATGAACCACAGCAATGTACTGTTCAATACAAATGCAGGTCTGTATTAAAGGCTTTCCAACCGAGAACAATCCGAAGAGAAAAAAATCCAGGGCAGATAATATTTCACTTTTGAAGACAAAATTATTTGTGATTTCAAGGACACAATCAAAACATACAGTGAGATCCATGAAAGTGACACTTAAAGGGAAAACCTGAATTGGTTTGGCTTTGCGGTCAACATAAAGGTAGAACCAGACACACCACGAATGAGGCGGAGTTCCCACGAGGACGCAGAGTAACATGATGGAGTAAATGTAAAAAAATCCAAAATATCGTTTCTCGAAACATTTCATGAACTTAATCATCATCAAAGGATCTTCTGTGGAATTACTGTCATCACCAGCTGAGTCTGCCATCATTTTGTAATCCTGTTCTGCAACGTTGGAGTGAGGAAAGTACAGAGACTCCTAACTACAGGGTAAACAATTGCATTAGGTTTTTATTACAAATGAATCCGAAAATGCATTTGTTATGTAAACCACGACAAAATAATAAATTCACACAACTTTTTTTTTTTTTTTCATATTTAAGAAGGCATAATCCGGAGTGACATCATCATACTGTTAAATTAATAACAAACATGTAAATACATTTACAAATCATCATCAACAGATTTTTCAAATCAGTAATTTCTTATAACACACACATTCCATAATAAACTTATTTTTAAAAATATTTTTACTATTCACAATATATTCATTCATAAACATATACCTTTTTAAATCTACACTTATTATCCATTTAATCTGCTCCACTTACCGTACAGATGCACTTCGTTGTTCTACAGTTACAGGCTGAAGTCCATGTGTTTCTCTATATATGTGTATGTCCTTTTTATGATGTTCTTTAATGATCAGGACCTTAAAACACAAGTCTTTTTTGGGTGGTGGATAGTTTTTGGCCTGCTTGTGTGATACTGTGTGTGGCACAATTATCAGTGAATCAAAGACAGTAGTGCTGCTCTATTACACTCTGTTAGACAAATCGATCTTATTGCTCCACCTTGCAAATGTAAAACCAGAGACAGCTAATTATTTACTGAACTGTTTGTCATCTTCTGATTTTTCATCAGTGTGCACAGGGCGCAACCTGCAGGATGCTGCTGGTGGTACATTTGTAGTTGGTGGATTATTTAATTCACTGCTGCTGCTTCTGATCCACTCACACTAGTTTAATACACTTATCCCACATCAGTATCACTACATTAACACTTTAAATATCATTAAAATATACACTGTGTAGAATAATTGTAGGTTTAAAAGGTCAGACGGATGAACTACAGCCTGGAATTGTAAAAGTAAGTGGAACTGAGAACATGGACAAGAAGTGGAGCAAACCCAAAATTCATTCATTCATTCATTATCTCCCGCTTTATCCTCTATTAGGGTCGCGGTGGGGTTCCCCATGCCCATCCAGGGGAGAACATCTCAGGCGCTGGGCAGATAGACCCAGGACAGTGCGCCAATCCATCGCTGGGAACACACTCACTCACACAGACACACTCTATATGGGGCAATTTGGAGAATTCAATTGACTTGATCCATGTTTTTGGACTGTGGGAGAAAACCGGAGAACCCGGAGGAAACCCATGCAGACACGGGGAGAACATGGAAACTCCACCCAGATGGGGATTCGAACCGGGAATCCCTAGCGCCAAGAGGCGAACGTGCTGACCACTAAGCCACCGTGCCGCCCCGCAAACCAAAAATTATTTTGGTTAAATAAAAGAGAAAAAAAAAACATCCTTATGAAAAATATAACATTAAATAAAAGTGTATTTATTGGTCTATCCCAAAAGAAATGGAATAAGCCGTTGTTTTTCATAAAATATTACAAAATAGGATGGAACTGGTTGCTCAGTACCAACAGTGGAACCAATCAGTTAAAGCTTCACCCTTTAGATACAGTATTTCTGTCACTGTGCTGATTTTGCTAATGCATTTAGCTCATGCATCAGCTATGCTTCCTTCAGAAAGGTTTTCTGAAATTTTAAGACATTTACATATGACACAAAACAGTTTCTTACAATTCAAATAACCCTCCTTATACATTTTTAACAAAGGTTTAATTAAGACCCCAAACACATTTAAGGAGTTGACAGCAGGCGTTAAATCGCAATAAAAAACGTTCTGATTAATTTCTATCAATGAAAATATTTTCAGTGAAACCTGCGGAAGGTAAGTGAACAACATGATAAGTAACATTAAAACAATGATTCGGAATGCGTCCTTTTTCTGTTGGTTCCCTAAACCTGCGTCAGTCTCTTGTCTGTCTGTTGATGGAGAATCTCTTGATTCGGTTGATTTTCGAGCCCTGAACGCAGCCCCCAAGCACAATAGAACAACAATCACAGAAATAATGAACAAAGAGATAAAAAAATTATCAGGGAAAAAGACCGTGTTCATGTCATATGCTCCGTAACCAAATGCAATTAGCCAAACGAGTACAGCGGCTCCAACTTTGCACTTTATTCCAACGTGCTTTGAGAATGTTTCTGCATGAAACACCTCAAAATACTTTTCTACACAAATGCAGGTCTTCACTAAAAGCCTGCTGCTCCAGGATAAACTAAAAATAAAGTTATCTACTCTAGATAAAGTACGTTCCTCAAAAATCAAATCATTCAGCAGTTCAGCCAAGCATACAAAGCAGGTGATGATCTCCATTATAATTTGATTCAAAAGAAAAAACTGAACTGGTTTGGATTTTCTCTCGACACAAAGGTGGAACCAGAGCCACCATGACTGCAGCAGAGTTCCAAAAGTGAAGCAGAGCGACATGACGCAGTAGTCCAAAATACGTCCATAATGGACTTCACCAGAACAGGAATAATTACCGTTTTCTGATGGCGTGTCCTCCATCATGAATTAATTCTGTGCTGTGAAGAGAACACAGGAAAGTAAAATGCATTAATTATTTTTATTATTTTTAAAAAATAAGTCCATCACTGAAATAAGACTTTAAATACTTAAACTATTTTATAGAAAACAGAAACTCACCAGACGCCCTTTCACTTTAAGCCTCTTGATGTCAGATCTCATGTGTTTCACAACAGGTCTATTATTTATGTCAGTCTGCATTTGCATTTGATTTGATCTAATTTCCTCTTGCATTATGGGAGCTTATTGTTTTCACTTTTTTTTGCTTTTATATTTATGTTTCTAAAAATGCCTCACACATTTGAAATATCCAGAGTGATTGTGAATTTGCTAATTGTCTTTTTAAAGGTAGCTTTCTGTCTCAATCCTGACAGACTTGGAGTCTTTTTTGATCTGGCGGTAAACTCTAAAAACATCTACATTATTATTCCATCTAACATGCAAAATGATGGTCATCACTGAAGCTCTAACCAGAATGACGCATGCAGCCATAATGAACAACTGGTCCTTTGACTTTCCCAAAGGCCTACTGCATTTACAAAACATTTAGTCATTTAACAAACGCTTTTAACTAAAGCAACTTATAAGTGGGGCGGCACGGTGGCTTAGTGGTTTAGCACGTTCGCCTCTCAGCACTAGGGTTTCCCGGTTCGAATCCCCATCTGGGTGGAGTTTCCATGTTCTCCCCGTGTCTGCGTGGGTTTCCTCCGGGTTCTCCGTTTTCCTCCCACAGTCCAAAAACATGGATCAAGTCAACTGAATTCTTAAAATTGCCCCATATAGAGTGTGTCTGTGTGAGTGAGTGTGTGCCCAGCGATGGATTGGCGCCCTGTCCTGGGTCTATCTGCCCAGCGCCCGAGATGTTCTCCCCTGGATGGGCATGGGGAACCACAAGTCAGTAAGTTGAGAAGGAACCAGTTGAACTGCAGAATTATTAATAACAAGCTTCTTTTCGGAGCAAGTGCAAGTGGTGTAGACATTACTTTATGCATAATTGGTCGCTTCTTGGTGTTTTTATTTTATTTAAATTAAACTTAGGAAAATAATTTCATTCATTCATTATCTTCCGCTTTATCCTCTATTAGGGTCGCGTGGGGGGGGGGGGGGGTTCCCTATGCCCATCCAGGGGAGAACGTTTCGGGCGCTGGGCAGATACACCCAGGACAGGGCGCCAACCTATCCCTGGGCACACACTCACTCACATACTCTACATGGGGAAATTTGGAGAACTCAATTGACCTTGGTCCATGTTTTTGGACTGTGGGAGGAAACCGGAGAACCCGGAGGAAACCCACGCAGACACGGGGAGAACATGGAAACTCCACCCATATGGGGATTCGAACCGGGAATCCCTAGCGCTGAGAGGAGAACATGCTAACCACTAAGCCACCGTGCCGCCCGGAAAATAAATTATAAACACCAAAACGAAAAAAAACTTGCACATCAATTAAATATAAGTTTCCCCCTGTACACAAGGGCACTAACCCCTCTGTCCACCAATCACTGGTTGCTGTTTAAACCACATAGAGTTGGAGACATCTCAAGCTGCTCTTTACATTTACATTTTGTTATTTTATTAGACGCTTTTATCCAAAGCGACTTACAAGGTGAGAACAGGGTTAAACACAACAATCCTGGAGCAATGAGGCTTAAGGGTCAGTGGTAACTTCAGGGGACCTGGGAATTGAACCACCAACCTTCAGATTGATAGCCCAATGCCCTGACCACTGAGCTACCACTCCCGCTTTTTGGTGTAAAGAGTATATAAACTTCTGCTGGGTCAAGGAGAGGGTTCTTGAGCAAGATCCTTAACCCTCATGACTCCAGGGATGCGGTTTTATGGCCTTGCGTTCTGTTTTTGGTGAATAATGAATAATCCCTGCTCTGTGGTGGTACTATTGGGGTTCTGACCATAGAGAACAGAGTACACAGTATGGACAAACAAATGGACTACAGTTTGGAAATGTAAAACTATGAAGTCCATCTTCACAGGAAGTGGAACTGAGAACATGTGGAGCAAAAAGAAGGCGTGTCCAAACTTTTATATTCACCTTTTTATATTTAAATTAGTATTGATTAGACAAGTGATAATATGTGATTTACATAAGCTATGACAAAAAAAAATTGCAATGTATTTCTATTCACTTAGTATTATTTTGGAGTTACAAATTAAGCATAATGTTAATGTCTATACAGTATTGATAACATTTTGAGAAACCCAACCCAGAACCGTAACATACACAAGCGACTAAAGTTCATTTTCACAGCAAATTAAACTAGTAAGCTTTTTCAGATTGAAATATCCCTCCTTATAGATTTTTATAAAAGGTGAAATCAGAACTCCAATCACATTGAAGGAATTGACCAACGGGACGACGTCGCAATCCAACACCACCTCACTGCAGTCAGTAAAAATTTTAAGTGATGCCTGAGGGAGGTAAGTAAATACAATTATGAGCAATGCTGTGAGAATTGTCTTAAAGGCATTTTTCTTTTGCTGGTTTCCGACATCTTGAACTTTCTTTGGTGTTATCTGTGAGTCTCCTGGTCCTGGGGCATTCAGAGCACACAGCACCGACACGCAGCAGAACGCGATCACAACGGCCGTGATGACGAACACAGAAATATAAAAGTCATCGGGAAACAAATCCGCATAAATCTGATACACCCCATATCCTGTTGCCATCAGCCATGCCAATGCAGCCGGTGCAATCCTGTACTTTAGACCTTTACACTTCAGGAACATCACAGGATGGATCACAGCCATGTATTGCTCGATACAAATGCAGGTTTGTATCAGTGCCCTTCCGATCCAGGACAGACCAAACAGGAAGAAATTAATTAAGGCAATCATTTCGTTTTTCTTTAAAAATGTATAAGACTGAATTTCAACACCACAGTTCAAACAGAAGAGCAGCTCCACTGCATTCAGATTCAGAACAAAAATGGGAATTGCTTTTGATTTCCTTTCAACAGTAAGACAGAACCAGAGACACCACACATGAGCCAGAGTTCCCGCAAAGAAGCAAAGTGAACTAACAACCATGTGGAAAATGAGCGCAGGATGTTCTTGTATTACACACAAAGCATAGGGGGCTTCGGTGGAGTTCAGCATGTCTGTGGATGTGTTCTCCATTCTGCATTCAGGCTGTTCAGCTAATAAATAAAGCAATACATCAGTATCAGTACATGAGGGACTGTTTCTACAGTGTCATTTCCAAAATACTATGCTTTCAAAGTGTTTTGAATGGAGGAGAACATGCAAAGGGAATATAAAAAATATAAAGAGATCAAACCCAGAACTAAAATAGACAAAATGTGCTGAAATTAATATTTGAACTGACTAAATGACAAGACATGTAATAAAGAAAGCTTTAATAGTTCATGTGTATTAAATCAATTAAATTTAACAACAATACATGTTTAATTATGTTCTTTATACTGATACTTAAAAATCAACTAAAACAAAACTGAAATTGTTTATACCACTGTATGGGTGTAATTAATAAATATTATATTAATAAAAGCTCCAGATGAAAAACAGGGCGCATCTTTACATTCTGGCTTCTCATCCTCACCCCTTGATCCTTTACATGTGCAATTCGTCATATTCCAGTTAAACAGATATAATAACAAATCCAAAATAAACTTACCACGATCTGTTCTATAGTCTGATTGATTTAAGGAAAAGTTTCTATACCTGTGGACTCATGTGTATTTTTCTGCTCTATGGAATGTGTTTTGAAGCAGTAAGTATGTATTGCATTTGCTATTAAAATAGTCTGGTCACTCCATCTTATAGACTCACATATAATCTGTCATATAGGCATGAAAAGACGTTTGGATTTGTTATTGTAGACTGTGTTTTATGCTTTACATCCTGTGTACTCTGTACTCTGAACCCCTAGTACCACCACAGAGCAGGGATTATTTGGTGGGTGCATTATTCCTATCCCAGCAGTGTCACTGAGGTATGTAAATGAAACTTCAGCGGCACAGCTGCACCAAAACCCCCCTCACCACATCAGTGTCACTGCAGAACTGACAATAAACAATCCACCACCCAAATGATACCTGTTCTGTGATGCTCCTGACCAATAGAGAACGGAGAACCAACAATCATCTGTAATTGTAGAGCTACAAAGTCCATCGATATGGTAAATGGAGGAAATAGTGAATGGAGCACAAAGAGGGCGTGTATAAACTTTTGACTTGTATAAAAAAAATATATATTAAAAAGTGGGGAAATCCCTGGTTAATACTCAAAAAACACATACGCAGGTTTGACCCTCACGACCTTTTGGTACACTACACATCTTACAAAAACAACGCAACTCCATGACCACAGGGATTTACATTTCATCGTGCATGTGCTTGCTCATGTTTACAAACTCTTTTGAAAACACCTACTTTCCCTGTGACCGAACAGAAAGCCTTCTGGGCAATAATCATATTTCAAAGCAAAAAGCACACATTTCATTTGCGTTTCAAATAGTGTTGCGATATAAATGGCGCATTAAAGTGTACCAGGTGCAGGTCATCTGTCAAGTATTCACTCCTATTACATTATACAAAACCTATAAAGGAATTAAAGATCACGGGACAAGTACAAATCTGTTAAAGATGGTTTAACCATGAAACCAGTAAACAGAATTTATCAATAAAGGACATACAGCATGGTCTAAAGCCTTTTTATTAAAGTCCTTACTTTCGTATTTTTGCCAGCAGCGCTGACACCATGTCTGAGCTGCACTGGCTTTAACCCCAGCAGACATTATTAAGACCAAGCTTAAGTAGTGGGACATACAGGTGGACTCAATTAATTAATTAGGCTCTACAACTATTAGTCTCTACAGAATGGTCTCTGTCTCCCTCCAGTGGCCGTGTAGGGAATATGAAGCACAATAATTATGTTTGCAGTTCCAACAGCAATTTGTCTTCAAATTTTTTGTGGTTTCTTATCTCATCGTCCATCCATTCATTATCTTCAGCTTTATCCTATATTAGTGTCATGGGGGGGGGGGGGGTTCCCCATGCCCATCCAGGGGAGAACGTCTCGGGCGCTGGGCAGATACACCCAGTACAGGGCGCCAATCTATCGCTGGGCATACACTCACTCACACAGACACACTCTATATGGGGCAATTTGGAGAATTCAATTCACCTCGATCCATGTTTTTGGACTGTGGGAGGAAGCCGGAGAACCCGGAGGAAACCCACGCGGACACGGGAAGGACATGGAAACTCCACCCAGATTGGGATTCGAACTGGGAATCCCTAGTGCTGAGAGGGGAACGTGCTAAACACTAAGCCACCGTGCCGCCCACCTCATCTCATCTTCTTCCACTTAATCCTCTATTAGGATCATATTAGGGGGGGGGGGGGTCGCCCAGGGCGTCAATCCATCACTGGGCACAATTTAAATCATTTAGAACAGCCAATTGTTCTTCTGGACTGTGGGAGGAAAGTGGAGAACCCAGGGAAAACCAGGCGGCCACGGGGAAGAGCATGGAAACTCCACGCAGATCAGGATTCAAACCTGGATCCCCAGTGCTGAGAGGAGAACATGCTAACCACCATGACAAGCATAAGTTGTCTTTTTTTTAGAAAAAGTTTATTTAGAGATTCATCACCACCAAGAAGTTAGTGAGAATTTTATGTTCAATTATAAAATAAATATATATTCTTGATGGGTGGTAACAGGGAGGTGGAAGTTCAGGTTTCATTCAGTTCCACTCCAGAACATCCCTGGCAGAATGATCAAGAGCAAATATGAAGACGAATACTGGATGGAACCTGACAAGGCGGTCCTGCAGGACGCCCCCTAATGGACTCACATATAGTTTTCCAGTTGTTAGTTTTTCCATTTGTTTAATATCTGGACATGGCTGTCCTACATTGTTGTTGCTGCCTGGCCGCTCAAGGAGGACGAGTCCCCCACTGAGTCTTGGTCCTCACAAGGTTTCTTCCTTAATAACAACATAAAAGGGAGTTTTTTCTTGCCACTGTCGCTTCGGCTCGCTCTTTGGGGGTCTAAAGGCTTTTCATTCTGTAAAGCTGCTTTGTGACTGTACTGTTGTAAAAAGCGCGACATAAATAAATAACTTGAACTTGAACTTGAAGAATGTTTAATATCAAAATAATGTTTCTGAATGTCAATGCAAATTCTCTGACACAGTGCTCTTTGTGTTTGTATTACTGTCACTATTTGAGCAGCAGTTCAGATTTACATCTGCAGAGATGAACAGCACAACACAGAAACTCTTCCACACGGCGCACATATAAGGTAAGAGACAGTTCATTAACCTTTAGCACACATACATTAAATATGCAAAAAAAAAATTACATTCACACTTATATGAAATTTAGATGTTTCTATCATTTTGTTTTCTTAATTTACAAACAATGTATCCACTATTTTAAGTTGCTGCTGAGTTGCACGAATGCAATTTACTTGAAACTACTATTACAAATAAAATATCAAGTTCCCTTTGATTTAAACTTCAAACTTGTTTCATAAATTTGAACATTGTTCGAAAACAAAAGACTCTTTCCGTCAATGTTCATGTTTCTTTGATTTCATGGTAAATAATAGTTGGACCAATTACATGCAAATTAACGTCTACACCATGTGTAGAAAACATCATCACAAGCCTGGGGCGAAAAAGGACTAGTGTTTAATCATTCATTCATTCATTATCTCCCGCTTTATCCTCTATTAGGGTCGCGGTGGGGTTCCCCATGCCCATCCAGGGGAGAACATCTCAGGCGCTGGGCAGATAGACCCAGGACAGGGCGCCAATCCATCGCTGGGCACACACTCACTCACACAGACACACTCTATATGGGGCAATTTTTTTTTTTTGAGAATTCAATTGACTTGATCCATGTTTTTGGACTGTGGGAGGAAACCGGAGAACCCGGAGGAAACCCACGCGGACACGTGGAGAACATGGAAACTCCACCCAGATGGGGATTCAAACCGGGAATCCCTAGCGCTGAGAGGCGAACGTGCTAACCACTAAGCCACCGTGCCGCCCAAGTATTTAATATTTCAGATATTTGTTTTGTATCTAACTTGACTATTAAAATTAATATGTAATTGAAATCGGATGTTCAAAGGACTGTTTACGGGTATTTTTATGTGTACATCAAATTTGTTTGCTATAAAAATGTCTGTATATTTTTTGTTTTTTTCTGGAGTGGGGGCTTTCTAGTCCTGAAAGCAACGTTAAAATAGTTTCCGAATAATTTCTCTCATTGTTTTCACAGCTTGACCACAACATGTCCAACTCTTCAATCGCTGCACCTATAAAATATCTTTATCTGTGGCAATGTGTCAAAGAAGTTCATGTTGGAATGATCTGGACGTACATTGCGATATCACTCTGCTTCTTAGTGGGGACACCAATGCACGCTTACTTCCTCTGGCTTTCACTGCGTTCTGGCTGTAAGATCAAGTCGACTCAGTTTTTTCCTCTGAGCCTCAGAGTTCTGGAACTGGTCTGCTCCATGTATTCACTTTTCAACATTTTAAATGTTTACATCTTTCAAACCATCTTGGTGACATCAATTTCTTTTTTTCTGTTTGGCGTCAGTTGGATCGGTAGGCTTTTGATCCAGGTGTGTATATGTGCAGAGCAGTACCTGGCTGTGATCCATCCCGTAGAATTTTTGAGATATAAAGGTATAAAATACAGGGTTACAGTCACTGCAGTGGCATTGTTGTTGGCGTCAGGATACGGTTTTTGTATGGCCTTCGATATACTTGAATTCCCTGATTACGTGTTCGTGTACGCCTGTCTCGGCGGCGTGATTGCCATAACATTTTGCTATGGGTTTGTACTGCGAGCTTTGAAACACCCCGGACCTGGAACCCGAGAGAACATGAAGGACAAGAACAAAGATGTGAGGAACCAACAGAAGAGGAATGCTGTCAAAACCATCTCAGGTGGCCTGCTCATCATAGTGCTGAGTTACTCTCCTATGGTAACAGCTGCCATCTTTAAAGTACTTACAGACGATAGGAAATTTTTATATTGTGAAATGGCCCCTGCCATGCTGTCTATAAATATATACTGTATGGTGCTTCCGACACTTTGGAAACTTTTTAAAGAGGATCATATAAGGTGTTTTTTAATCAAGATTCAAAGACGGTAGTCAAAATCCTTTTTTTTTAATGTCAATTAAAATAAATTATCAATCAAGGACGGCACGGTGGCTTAGTGGTTAGCACGTTCTCCTCTCAGCGCTAGGGATTCCCGGTTCGAATCCCCATCTGGGTGGAGTTTCCATGTTCTCCCCGTGTCCGCGTGGGTTTCATCCGGGTTCTCTGGTTTCCTCCCACAGTCCAAAAACGTGGATCAAGTCAATTGAGTTCTCCAAATTGCCCCATATAGAGTGTGTTTGAGTGTGTGAGTGTGTACCCAGTGATGGATTGGCGCCCTGTCCTGGGTGTGTCTGCCCAGCGCCCGAGACGTTCTCCCATGGATGGGCATGGGGAACCCCACCGCGACCCTAATAGAGGATAAAGCGGGAGATAATGAATGAATGAATTATCAATCATGGACAAACGAATTGCTGAGCACAAAATTCCTAAATATTAGTACTTTAATGGTCCTAACAACAAAATCAAGCATTGTTAAAAAAAAAAAGACAAAAAATGCCTTTACGCCAAGATGCAAATGTATAGTAAAATACAAAATGGCTTTATTTTGAATCAGAAATTGTTAAAAAAAAAAAATTTATATAGGACCTCGAAGCAACCCCACAGCAGGTCTGTTGTGTGTGTGTATTTGTATTTACATACAAATACAAGTCAAATTTGCAGTTAGGACCTTTTAACAATCATTTGCCATTTTTGTGGATTGTGGGAGGAAACCAACATTAGACACTAAAAAAAACAAGCTTGCAAATTCAGACAAAAATGGCTCAGGCCTCGATTCCAGGAATTAAACCCAGGACCTTTGTGCTGTGGACCGAGGGCACTGAGTACCACTTTATTAAGCAGTGTTTAAAAAACATCCATAGCACATATTTAATTACAAGTATTATTATTTAAAACATTTCACATTTTAATTTTGTCCTTGATACAAAGGTTTAATTTATAAATTAAATTAATTAATTAGGCACGGTGGCTTAGTGGTTAGCACGTTCGCCTCTCAGCACTAGGGATTCCCGGTTCGAATCCCCATCTGGGTGGAGTTTCCATGTTCTCCCCGTGTCTGCATGGGTTTCCTCCGGGTTCTCCGGTTTCCTCCCACAGTCCAAAAACATGGATCAAGTCAATTGAATTCTCAAAATTGCCCCATATAGAGTGTGTATGTGTGAGTGAGTGTGTGCCCAGCGATGGATTGGCGCCCTGTCCTAGGTCTATCTGCCCAGCGCCCGAGACGTTCTCCTCTGGATGGGCATGGGGAACCCCACCGCGACCCTAATAGAGGATAAAGCGGGAGATAATGAATGAAATTAATTAATTAATTAATTAATTTAATTAATTTATAAATAAATTTATTGCATGTTTAAAACAATAAACCGAAGTGTACAAACCATTAATGTTTCCTGAAAGCTGCTTTAAGTCAATGTTTAATATTGTGAAAAGCTCTATTTACTGCCAACCTTAATATAAACTACTGTAATCGGCAGAATTTCTAAATACCTCATGCCCAACGTTTAAGAATCAGATTCTAATCAACAAATAATGTTCCAATTATTAAATGTGCTGAACCAAAACATTCAAATTACAAAATTAAATCTTTATTGGCTGATGCAAATTCTTGATATGTCTGCTGCGCTCAGTCAACAAACAAATGATGAACTTTGGGGCATTTGAATAGCAGGTGTGCCATATTCATATAGCTTTGTTTAGCTGTCATTACATAAAACCGCATGCAAAATATACTGCAAGGTCATTATGTGGATGGGTATGAGTAATTACAGTCCAGGGGTGGCTTGTTGGGGCAAACAAAACAAAACAAAACAAAAAAACTAAACAGAGACTCATTACTGTCTCATTAGTTTCTCCTGGGCTTCTACCTGAGCTTAGGACCAGAACTATGAGTGCACAATTTAATACTGTTTATGCACATGATAATTCGAGAAATGTATTGTCAATTTAATTGTATACATTTGTGTTATACACAGTGAAATGACAAAACTTTCCCCATGTCCAAGGTGCTACATAGAACAACAATCTACACAATAGAACATAAAGTGCCTGTATGCATGGAACAAAAAGCACACACATGATGGTTTATCATTGATGATCATTGTCTTTAGACATTAAAACCAAAGTATTTTAAATGTCTGCCTCTCCAGTCTAGCCTGTCATCAAAATTTGCATACTCAAAGATAATTCTTTCTAGTCATTTTGAGTGCACCAATCAAATCAATTCTAATGGTCAAAAAACATGAGCACCATGACGATGTCCAAAGGGCTGTGATCTGATAAATATAGAATAGATCTTTAGGTTCACTAGGTTTAAAGTGTAAATAGTGTGAAACCTCATTAAAAAGATATTAAACAGATGTCTGAAGGTAAATAGATATTACTCTTAAAGTAATGGTTTAATCACAAAAAAGAAGAAAATAAAAACAATGTGGTAACTACAGCAGCATAAGCACAACAAAGTTTTTCCGTACTCCTTAATGATCTTGGACACAAAGAGCTTCACAAATCTGTAGGTAGACCTACAAAAAAAGCAGTGGATACAAGACTGCCTAATAATTTTACATGGTCAGACCTTTTAAAGTTAAATTAGGTTCCCTATGCCCATCCATCGGAGAAGGTTTCGGGTGTTGGACAGAATGCCAATCCATTGCTGGGCATTCACTTATTGACACAGACCCACACGCCAATAAAGCAGCCAAATCTTCATGTTTTTGACTGTGGAAGGAAAGAACCAGAAAAAAAACAATGCGAACATGAAGAGAACATGGATCTCCAGTTCTAAAGATGGATGGACTGACTACTGTGCCACCGCACTGCCCCTGTTACTTTATATTGGTTTAAAGTTTAATGTTTTAAAACTAATGAGCTGAACAAATATGTCTCCCACTGAGCCTCGGTTCTTTTTAAGCCTTTCTAAAGTTCATTTCTTGTCACTTTGACCTGCTTATTTTGAGTTTGGGAATAAAGGGCAAATGTGGAAGCCAATATTCTCTTTTTCTAAAAAAAAAAGCTAATACAGAGTCAAACACAAACCATTTTTCTATTGTCTTTCAGTCCATCTTAGATGATGCCAGACCCAGTGCTGGAACTTCTGTTTAAGATGTAACTTCCTTTTGGCATAATTCAGTTTTAGATTCTAGATGCAACAGTGAACTTAGTTAAGTGACCATGATTTTCCAAAGTACTCCCGAGCCCATGTCTTTATATTCACAAATGTAGCATGATGGTTTTTCAAACAATTACACCTGAGGGTAGATAGTCAAACATATAAAGCAGCAGATTCTGTCCTTCGTCTTTACACACTGAGATTTCCCTCTGTGACTTTGTGATTTATTTTATGATATTATAAAATGATAAAAAAAAATAATAATAATATTAGATACACTCTGTTTGAACCCTGTGTATGATGTTATTTTGCTTCAGCCCCAAACTTTGTGTTTGGAGCATCAATTTCTAAATTTGTTTACATTTAACAAATGAGCACGGTGGCAGAAAATGAAGCTGAGGATCATATGCATATTGTGCATGTGTCTAGAAGATTTGATTTCAGATTTGGCAGAGCACATGCGCAATAACTTCAGTTAAGGTTCAGGTACATGCAACAAAAATTAGCATAAATTTTAATGTGTGTAAATATGATCAGATACATACACCAGCATCTCTGAAGTTAATCAAACCAGACGTCTTGCTTTCCTTTACGAACCCTTCATCCTCTCACTAGGTAAGTATTGAGATGCTTTCTTTTGTAATCGAATGATCTGCCATAAACTAAACAAAGCACATAATTTAGTTCTAATATTAAATCTGTAAAAATAAAGCAATAGGCCATTTAATTTATATATGAGTATTTTTTTTTACTTACAAGAAGCAATGACAAAAGGCTGGATTTCAAAAAAGTACTTACAATAAAAAACGTTTTAATTAGCTAATGGAAGTCTTTCAGAAATGCCATTTTTATAAGATTTTTCATACAATATTTAAAATAATTAAATATCTAATTAATTTTTTTCTGTTCTTTAGAAGTTAAACTGGTTTTAACAAATGTGTTACAAATTTTTATACAGTACCAACCAAAAGTTTGGCCTTCTCTTTCCATTATCTATTTTTGGTTATTATTATATATTATTGGTCCGGAGCATCACAGAACAGGTATCATTTGGGTGGTGAATTGTTTATTGTCAGTTCTGCAGTGACACTGATGTGGTGAGGGGGGTTTTAGTGCAGCAGTGCTGCTGTAGTTTCATTTAAACATCTTAGTGACACTGCTGGGATAGGAATAATGCACCAAGCAAATAATACCTGCTCTGTGGTGGTACTAGTTGGGTTCTGACCATTAGAGAACAGAGTACACAGTATGTACTGTAGAACAAAAACAGATGGACTACGGTCTGGAACTGTAGAACTACAAAGTCCATCTTTACAGTTTAAGTGGAACTGAAAACATGGACAATAAGTGGAGCAAAAAAGGAGGTGTGTCCAAACTTTTGACTGTATATACATTGGTACTGTATATAGTCACATTTCCTTTATATTGAATATAGTTTAATTAACAAAGTTTTTCTGAAAAAGTTTCTAGTTTGGAGTAAGAATGCTGTTCATACATCTGAAATTTAAGGAAGTGTTTTTTTATTTAACGGTTTTTAATATTGTTCTGATTCGAGGTGAAGCCTGAAGATGAACATCTCTGATGAGTTTCTCACCACAGCAAGCCCACAGCTTCCGTCCCCCAACAATGCCTCAAAGACCGGCATGATAACGTCCCTCATCTACCTCACATCATTTGGCATCAATGGTGCCATCGGTCTTGCTGTTAATTCTTACGTCATCTGGCTCATTTGCAAGGGGAGAGGGAGCGGCATAGGACCCGAGTTCTTCAGTCTCAACCTGGCACTTTGCGAGATTGTTTTCTGTCTGGGTAGCTTTATTTTCCTTCCTGTTCTTAAATTCCCCGTTCTTGCTTTAGTCGCATGTTTTATCGTGGCCCTGCCTTTCCTCGGCCGTCCGCTGTTTCAGTGCCTCATTTGCATCGAACGCTTCCAGGCCGTGCTCTATCCTGTGTCCTACATGAAGTACAAGCCTCTGAGGTACAGGCTGGTGTGCTGCGCCGCGGTCTGGACACTGGTTAGCGGCTTTGCCGTGTTTTGCAGGCTGGTTTTAGCTGTAAATAACATGATGCTCTTCCTTATTGTGTTCCTGCCAATGTACACCGTCCTGATCGCTGTCAAGTTGTACTGTTCATTAGCCATTTACAAGGCGCTGAAGAACCCCAAACCAGGCCAGCAAGGAAAAGAGAGAGAGGACGCCAATCAAATGAAAAAGAAAGCAATGAAATTCATTATGATCATCACAGCGAGCACGTTTAGTCAAAACAGTCCCGTGTGCATTGTAGGAAGCCTTCACAGTGTGCTGTCGCCGACGATTTTCGACTTGTGCTGGTGCCTCAGTATTGTGAATTCTATGATCCTTTCTTATGTAAATCCTGCCCTTTACATATACAGGGTTAAAAGAGCCCAACAATAATACAAAAGTCAAATATAATCTGATTTGCCTAGATTATTATACCATTCTTTAATTTAGGAGTTGATATTATGACATTATTCAATTAAATAAACTAAAATATTCATTTAAAAAAAATCATTTATAGTGATGCATAAAGAAAGTTTCTTATAAAAGTCTTATTATCAGTCTTCTGCTGTTTTTGCAGTTAGTAAAACGTAAAATAAAGGTAAAAACGTAGTAATTAGTACATGTATATGTACAGCTCTATTGAATCAAATGCAATTCAAATGTAGTGTGTGTGTGTGTGTGTGTGTATGTATATATATATATATATATATATAAAAGGCCAAAACTATGAGGCCACCTGTTAATGATTGGACAGACACAAAAATGACCTTGTAAACACATTAATCTAATAATCTAATACCTAAATGGCCACAATTTGTAGGTTTGATAATCAAGTATCTGCATATCTTTGGTAATACATCATAAACCCTTGTAATTCTTAATTTTAAATTAATGCCTAATGTACTCTTTCTATTCGTGATGATAATTAACCTACATTTTCTCTGTTATATTTGATGTTACTTTGTAATAGCTATGTATAAGTTTTAAATATTAACATTTTGCCCAATTAAACAATAATTAAATATTTACTGTATGGAATTATTCCAGTCTTGTGCAAGTCTTGTGGTTTTTCACATTTGGCTTGTGATTTATTTTTACATGCTTCCATTTTGCATTCGTGGCTTGTTATTAAAAGGGCCACCAGTTTTAGAGTTTACACTTAAATTAGAAATAATTTTTAAAAAGTGCAGCATATTTATTAAAAAACTAAATCTCATTCCAAGATCGATCTGCTTCTAAATCGTGTGTCCCCAGAATATAAAAGAAAAATCACTGGTTATGGTTATTGTTAGGTTATGGTTAAGGTGAGGCTATGGTTACAGTTAGGGTAGTAGGATTTATGGTTAAAATTTGGTCACTATGAAATAAATGGAAGTCTATGTGAAGTCCCCATAATTCTCATTTTATAATAAGGTAGCTGTGTCTTATAAAGTGTACAGTGAGTGGATACAATAACACACCATCCAATATATGTTCCAATACCCAAATATGACCTGCTTTGTAAGTGTCAAATAATCCTCTGGTTTCATTAGAGCTGGGCTTCTTATGATAATTAACTCCGCACTGACCTCAACTATATTTTAAATTTTTCATGAGGTTTAGCAGTGATTTGTATAATGTCTGGTGTCCTTTCTTTCACCTTACTAATGATGACCGGTGTGATCTGTTTCATTTAATTTCACTTATCTGAACAGCACCCTCCCCGAGATTCTCAAATCTCATCCGTGGGTTATATAAACCTTCTCAAGGGCATAATTATAGAGCATTTTTTATGAACCAGCAGATTTATGGTGGGGTAGCATCACAAGAAGTTTCTCTAGGTGAATAAACCATCATCAAGGGCAACAGCTGGTCCACATTCTAATTCATAACATCATTTATTCTAATTCATAACATTTTGTAACTATTTTTTCCTGATGGATCATTTTGACCAACTTCAGGAAAGGTAAGTGTTTCCAAAAATGTAATATATATATATATATATATATATATATATATATATATATATATATATATATATATATATATATATATATATATATATATATATATATGATTTCTTTTATTTATTTAAAAAAAAGTAGACATAAAATAATTACACATTTTAAATATATTTAGATATTGTAGTATGTTAAACACAGCAAAATTAAGAATAATTAAATCAAATATTCCTTATGTTTGCAGATATTACTGATTATGAAAAATATAATATAAAGTTCACTCACTTTTGAAACCCTTTATGCTGATCACATGGTGCTGGAGCTTAGAGGGAGAAAGACCCTCAAAATGTCAGCAGCCCACTGCAGAAGCATAGACAAACAGACTGACAAACACATTCACACCTGAAGCAATTTAATTTACTGTATTTACCTACAAGAATTTGATTAGATAATGAAGGGACGACATGCAAACTCCACACAGAAGAAACCCTGCCAGGAACCCATAATATTGTTTATTTGCAAACAGAGCAACACATATAAAATCAATTCAATTGGAAAATATTCAATTGGAAACACTTATTATCCATCCATCCATTATCTTCCACTTATCCGGGGTTCGGGTCGCGGGGGCAGCAACCGAAGTAGGGAGACCCAGACCTCCCTCGCCCCAGCCACCTCCACCAGCTCGACTTATTAGCAGTAGATAAAACTTAGGATCATTTCAACATGATTTATTTAAATAGGTCTATTTGAATTACGGTTATACTATACAAATAAATAAAACAATATAACAATAAAAAGTGTTAACACACACACACACACACACACACACACACACACACACACACACACACAAAATTCAACATTTACATTACATTACATTTACATTTAATCATTTAGCAGATGCTTTTATCCAAAGCGACTTACAAGGTGAACACAGGGTTAAACACAACAACCCTGGAGCAATGAGGGTTAAGGGTCTTGCTTAAAGACCCACGTTGGTAACTTCAGTGGACCTGGGATTTGAACCCATAACCTTCTGATTGAAAGCCCAACATCCAACGACCACTGAGCTACCACGCCAAATTCAAATGTTGAGACAGACACACACACACACACACACACACACACACAATAAAAAGTGTTCATTCATTCATTCATTATCACCCGCTTTATCCTCTATTAGGGTCGCGGTGGGGTTCCCCATGCCCATCCAGGGGAGAACATCTCGGGCGCTGGGCAGATACACCCAGGACAGGACGCCAGTCCATCGCTGGGCACACACTCACTCACACACACACTCTATATGGGGTAATTTTTGAGAATTCAATTGACTTAATCCATGTTTTTGGACTGTGGGAGGAAACCGGAGAACCCGGAGGAAACCCACGCGGACACGGGGAGAACATGGAAACTCCACCCAGATGGGGATTCGAACCGGGAACCCCTAGTGCTGAGAGGAGAACGTGCTAAACCACTAAGCCACCGTGCCGCCATAAAAAGTGTTGTGACACCCAATTAAAAGTGTTGGGACACACACAGTTACCACGGGGGTGCGGTAGCTCAGTGGTTAGGGTGTTGGGCCATCAATCTGAAGGTTGGGGGTTCAAATCCCAGGTCCACTGAAGTTACCAATGTGGGTCCTTGAGCAAGACCCTTAACCCTCATTGCTCCAGGGATGTTGTGATGAACCCTGTGCTCACCTTGTAAGTCACTTTGGATAAAAGCGTCCAATAAATGACCAAATGTAGTTAAGTATCCGTAATTTTCAGCGGTGTCAACCTGTTTCTTCTCTTTGTCCTTCTCAGGGATTTGGTAACCCAGACCATGGAGACCGTTATGAACTCTTCTTTGCTGTCTGATTATGGAAACATAGACCCCATATCTATTTCTCTTATAGTTCTCAATTCCCTTGTCCTGATTGTGACTCTGCCCATCAACATCTATGTTTTGTGGTTGATCATCACCGGTGCTGGAAATGGATTAACATCCGAATACCTCACACTTAACCTCTGTATGTGCGAGATCGTCATTTGTTTCGCTGCAATCCCTAATATATCTAGTAATGCAATGTATGGCACTCTGCCTCAGGGTCCTTTCCCTTATATTCTTGCTTTTGTCAACACAATACACACGATTGCGCGGCCTTTGTTCCAGTGCTGTATCTGTGTGGAGCGCTACGTGGCTGTGATTCATCCCATCACCTTCCTGAGGTGCAAGTCACTAAAACGACGAATGACCTTTTCCACCGTAGCGTGGTTGATCGTACTTGGATTCAGTGTGCTTGCTGTATTCCTAACATTCAGGAGTGTGTTCTGTTACGTCGTACTGCCGCAGTACATCATATTCTTTTCGGTTATGCTGTTCTGCTCTGTGGCGGTGCTAAAGGCATTACGGAAACCAGCACCAGGTGAAAGGCTGACAGACAAGGAATCTGAGGCGAACGGCATGAAGAAAAAAGCTTTCTCAGTGATTTTAATCATTTTGATTTTTATGGTTTTTACCTATGGCCCTGTGATGGTGTATATATTTTTGTTTGATGCTTTATCTGAACCACAGCGGTGGGAGGGGTTGTCAATGTTTTTTTACTTATCGGTAATCGCAGGATTTGTGCAACCATTTTTGTATTTGCACAGGGTTGGAAAACTTACTTGTCGACGAGAAGAGTGATGCTGTTCCTTTACTTTGGGAAGAATACATTTGGCAAAGCTGTTCGTAAAAACTACCCAGCGATGGATTGGCGCCCTGTCCTGGGTCTATCTGCCCAGCGCCTGAGACGTTCTCCCCTGGATGGGCATGGGGAACCCCACCGCGACCCTAATAGAGGATAAAGCGGGAGATAATAACTGAATGAATGAATGTTTGTAAAAACTTTGTAGTTCTACAATTCCAGACTGAAGTCCAACTGATTGTGGACTACAGTATGTAATGTGCTAGTCCCCGTTCCTCTGTTCTCTAATGGTCAGGACCACAGTAGTACCATCACAGAGCAGTTCTGAAATAAGTCCCATTTTAAGAGAATAAATCTGTCACACCCATATACAAACATATGGAAATGTTTTATAATGTTTTGTTTTTTTTTGTTTTACTTTCAGCACTCAGCCTTGATTCCTGCTTTGGGTCAATGTCTGGATCTGCTCATTTTTACCTACACCTTACTCTTCCAGCTCCCCAGTGCTTTAAATTTAGGCCAATTCTCATTCCATTTCTTTTACCAGTGTAAAATAGTAATTTGATCTTAGACCAAGCTCTGTCTGTAACGCAGCTACATCTGTCATTTTCAAGAAACACCTTGACTTCTGTTGTCCACTCTCTTGTAAATTGCTTTAAATAAATGTGCCTAAAATAAGTAAATATAAATGTAATATAAATGTTTTCCCTATTTCTAGCACAATTTCTGTAAATACTGAACAACTACTGAATTATACACTATGCTTCATTTATTTTTAGAGTTACTATCTGTATAATATTTCTGTTTTGCAGTAGCATTTGTAAAGTATTTATTTTCTATCTGTACAGCTTCTCATGGCTGTCTTTGGAAATAAATAAAAAAAAAAACAATATTTTTTTTTTTTTCTTTTCTGCATCATACATATTAAATAGAACACATAAGATGTGTTACTGTACTTTAAAACCAGACTCACATACACAGACTCAGGCCATGTGTACAACAGCAACTGATGTAAAGAGCTATTTTTTAAAAATATATATTTCAGCCGGGCGGCACAGTGGCTTAGTGGTTAGCACGTTCACCTCTCAGCGCTAGGGATTCTAATCTGGGAGTTTCCATGTTCTCCCCGTGTCCTCGTGGGTTTCCTCCGGAGTCTCCGATTTCCTCCCATAGCCCAAAAACATGGATCAAGGCAATTGAGTTCTCCAAATTGCCCCATATAGAGTGTGTCTGTGTGAGTGAGTGTGTGCCCAGTGATAGATTGGCGCCCTGTCCTGGGTCTATCTGCCCAGTGCACGAAACGTTCTCCCCTGGATGGGCATATTTGGGCCCCCCCCCCCCAGGACCCAAATATGAGCCTCTCCTTTCTAAAATGAACATACAGCTTAAGTTGCATCCAAACACAACACAAAATGTTCAGATCAATGTATTCTGAACAGAAATAAGCAAAGTGGAAACTGACACCCTCTCCAGGGCCTTTGTCTGATTTTTACATTAAAAGTAGACAGGCTCTGTTCCATCAGCCTGATTTGAAAAAGTGCTTTAGATAAATCCTTAAATCTTGCTTAATGAGGTAGCAGTGCTGTTTTAGAAGCTGTACATTAATTAGTCCGTACATAACATACATAATAAAAAAAAGAATTTTTAACAGCAAATTCAGCATAACCTGGTTTAAATGATAAATTATTCAGGAAAGCGAGACCTCTGGTGGACATACCATTTATAACCACTTTGATACTTTATGCAAATATATATATATATATATATATATATATATATATATATATATATATATATATATATATATATATATATATATATGTGTGTGTGTGTGTGTGTGTGTGTGTGTGTGTGTGTGTGTGTGTGTGTGTGTGTATGTATATATATATATATATATATATATATATATATATATATATATATATATATATATATATATATTATTATTATTATTATTATTATTATTATTATTATTAATAGGAAATAAAACTTTGTCAGGAAGACTGCTTACTTGTGAAAAGTCTATTAACATACATATTAATAATTGAAAACATTTAAAGTTGAGTTGTTATAATATATCAAGGTCAGTGCTCAATGTTCTGGAACTAACACCAGTAAATGAATAATTGCATTGTTGGTACCTGCTAAATAAACTACTTTAATCTCTTCATGATTTTTATTTTTATTTTTTTTTACAAATGACTGACTCCAACCACATCATCATTTTTCTATTAGCCACAGTTTTGATTGGTTGGATATAAATCACACTATATTTATTTATAAAAAGCTAATCTATAAATTATAATGCTTTACACATTTATTCTGTCTGCTTGACGGGTGTTTTATTTAGTTTGCCTCACCACAAGCTGAACCCCATCCGTCCACATCAGGTATCGTTTTATTTCATTGCACTTTATCAGGCTATATAAACCCTTCCAACTGAATTAAGCTATTTTCTAATTTATGTTTCAGTAATCTTTTTCACTAGATTACAATATAAAAGCTACAAATGGCAAAAACTTCTTTAGACTCTAAACATTATTAATATAACTGTTTTTGTAAGTTCTTTTTTTTCCTGTCTATTTAGATAAAATACATTTAAACACAATTATTTAATAGATTTTCTTCAGACTCTAATGGTAAGTGCTTTTACATATCGCCTAAATTCATATTCATCTTTTTGATTGTGGCCTGTTTATTTTAAGTTAATTTCAGATTTCAATAAAAAAATCTAGCATTTATTTAATAAGTTTAAATCTACATTTACAAAAAACTGTCACTGTTATCTTTAAATCTGCCAACCCTGTTTCCAGAAAGACAATAAAGTACAACCTCTGATTTCTAAATATAGTTGCACCTCCGGTTGACTAAATAAGTAAACTAAAAAAAAAAAAAATTATTCTATTTTTAACAAAATACTCATTTTTAGTTAATTACAAACAGTGTTTTTACAAATTAAAAAAAATGTGGAATTAGTTTGTGGAATTTGACTTTGTTTTTCCTTTAAAATACTGTGGACTGGCCAGTTTTTCTATCACTTGTCCATCTCAGGATGACTTTCTAGTGTTTAAGCTCAAAATTTACAACAAATATCAAACATACATTTCATGTTGTATTTCAATGCAGGTGACTGTGATTTATTTTGATTATTATTTGCTTTATTTTCTATTTAAGCCCTTGGTTTTTTGTTCTCTTACTGAAGTTTGTTTTGTTAGTTTAATGTTTTTTAGTTTTCTTTCCTGGTGATCCATTAAAGCAGAGTGACCCAAACCAAGCTTAATAAAGAACTGTAAACCAAAAGCTTAAATACAAACTTAAACCAATGAAACCAATCAATGGATTGACAATCAATAAACAGAAAACTGTGAAGCCAAACAGAATGAAGAGGGAACAAATTCAAAATATAAATCCCTGAACAAATTTGATTGACGGATACATGAGAATTACAGTGCTAATAGAACGTTCTCCTTCTGTCACAATTGTTTTTTGTTTTTTGTTACATTTAATATCCAAAATAAGGCATATTTTAAGACAATGAAAACATGTTATTTGTTTCTGTCAAAATGTCTCTACTTTTCTAAAAAATTGGGGTTTGTGAACTATTTCTATTTTTGTTCTCTTTTCTCAGAGCCTCGGAACCACAGACCCTACAGACAGCCATGAACTCTACATTCCCATTTCCAAATAATGAACAATTAATTTCTCTTTTGGTTCTCAACGCACTCATCCTGCTCGTGACTCTCCCCATCAACATCTATGTCTTATGGTTAATCTGTACCAGAGCAGGAACTGGAGTAGCACCTGAATACTTCGTTCTTAATCTCTCTGTGTGTGAGATCATCATCTGCATGTCTGTCATACCTTCTGTAGTCAACTTTGTAGTTTATAAGTATTATTCTGAAGGCCCATTTCATAATTTTGTCACTTTCTTAAGCACACTTCATATCTTTCTCCGTCCCTTCTTTCATTGCTGTATCTGTGTGGAGCGTTACGTGGCTGTGGTTTATCCCATCACCTTCCTAAAATGCAGGCCATTAAGATATCGAATGACACTTTCCGCCGTGGCGTGGTTTATAGGGTTTGGATTGTGTGCGCTGTGTATTCTGTTATCTTTCAGAAGTATGTTCTATTACGTTGTACTCCCACAGTACCTGCTCTACTTTTCGATCATGATATTTTGTTCCGTGGCGGTGCTTAAGGCCCTGAAGAAACCTGGACCTGGAAATACACTCAGCGACAAGGATTCCGAGGCAAACCATGTGAAAAAAAAGGCTTTCAGGACGATTTTAACCATTATGGTCTTTATGTTTATCGTCTATGGACCTATCGTAGTGTTTATATTTTTGGTGGATTCTTTATCTAATACACAGACGTGGGACGGCATGACAATGTTCTCCTACCTTGTAGTGACTGCAGGATTCGTTCAGCCATTTCTGTATCTTCACAGGGCTGGGAAGTTAAAGTTTAAATTCTGTTCTGCTTAATCAAACCTGTAATTAGACATGAACATGAATATGGTGAGATTTATACAGAAAAACTAATCATGTGCCATCTCTAGGGGCGACATATATATATATCAGTTTTTTCTTTGTGGAGGTTACATGTCCAAATTTCCAAATACATGATGATAAGCAAATTGCAGAAACTAATTTACCCTCTAATTTGTTCCTAAAACTCTATAAAATAAATATATGGATCATAACCTTTGTAAAGTGGACTATAGAGTATAGAGTGCAGTGGGATTAGCCAGCCGGCTTCACTTATTATCACTGTCTGGATTACTTACAACTAGTCAAGAGCTAAAGCTGTCTGTAGGTGTGATAGATTAGTAGTTAGTGGTTAGGAAAGACTCTTAAACTTTACTGCTGCTGTTGTGTTCCGATCCCAATCATCAAGTTGGAATATTTGTAAATCACTTTACATAAAAACGTTTGCAAAATGACCTCATGCCACAGCTGGGTTGCTTGATGTGGGAATTAAATTTTAATTTAATTAAGTTCCAGATCGCAGAGTAACCTTAAAAAAACAATAAAGATAAAAGATGACTGTTAAAAAACTTTTTGGTTTGAGCTAAATAGCAGCTTGGAATGTTTGCTCTTTCTTATTATCGTAATTAAGTGATTATCGAGTCCTTAACTAAACCTCACTGAATTAATATGTTCAGTGCTTGAACCTGCTGAAAAACTAAATCATTTTAATCTCTAGATTTGTCATTTTCAATTTTAACTTAGCTATATTTTGTAATCACAGTCTGACTGATGTGTTTTAAACAAACTATTTATTAACCTTTATTTAACAAGCACATATATTTAAATGCGGATGCTCATTAACGTTTGTATTCCAACTAGCAGTTTATTTTCTCACCTGTCTAGAAATGATGAATGTATTTTTTAGTTTGGGATACAGCCACTAAACCCCACCCTTCATATCGGGTATAGTTACACCTCAATGTTTATTTAAAACAAAAAAAAAAAGAAACTATATAAAGCTATTCAGCTCATCTGAGCTTGGTATAAAATTGGGTTTCAATATGTTTTTACACACTAAGATGTGAATGCCACACATCTGTTAGAGCAAATCCATGGGTTATGTGTTCTGTCATTCATATGAAAAAAGGCTTAACAGAAAATTCTTGGGAATTTTTGACCTGAATCCACCTTTAAAGGTTAGTGTTTATATAGATCTCCTGATTTCTGATTTGATTAACTGTACACTGATGGCTTGTAATAGCGCTGAAACATCGTCTGTTTGCAGTTTGTTTATTGTATTGTATGTTGCATCACATCTCTGGTCTGTATTGCTTGTATATTGTGATGTATATCCCTTGGTACAGTTTAAAAATTTTGTGTGTATATGTGTGCGATGTATATTGTCAAATGTAGATCAGCGAGACACAAAGAAATCCCCTGTATGTTCAAGCTTACATAATAAACCCATTCCTGATATAATTTTTTTTTATGTTTCCTGTTTAATTTTGGGAATTTCAAGTTCTGTTATGAATTAAGAACATAAAAAAGCATTCATGCTAAGAAGTTATACAATTTATTTCATGAATGAGGATTAAATTGGGGACTTTTACCACAATAAGTACTAAATGGGGGGGAGGGGAGAACATTTTGGGTGCTAAGGAAAGGGTGCCAATCCATCACTTACAATCAGACACTTACTGGCACAGACACACAGACACTATATAGGGGCAATGTAGATGAATCAATTAATAGCAGCCACTGTCATGAGGAGAACATTGAAACACCTCCCCCATCTGGGTGGAGTTTCCATGTTCTCCCCGTGTCTGCGTGGGTTTCCTCCGGGTTCTCCGGTTTCCTCCCACAGTCCAAAAACATGGATCAAGTCAATTGAATTCTCAAAAATTGCCCCATATAGAATGTGTCTGTGTGAGTGAGTGAGTATGTGCCCAGCGATGGATTGGCGCCCTGTCCTGGGTGTATCTGCCCAGCGCCCGAGACGTTCTCCCCTGGATGGGCATGGGGAACCCCACCGCGACCCTAATAGAGGATAAAGTGGGAGATAATGAATGAATGAATAATTCAGTAGGAGTTTATGTTGATTTATTAAATTCTATTTTAATAATGAATTCATAGGGCAGGGTAGCTCAGTGGTTAGGGTGTTGGGCTATCAATCTGAAGGTTGGGGGTTCAAATCCCAGGTCCACTGAAGTTACCAATGTGGCTCCTTGAGCAAGACCCTTAACCCTCATTGCTCCAGGGATGCTGTGATTAACCCTGTACTCACCTTGTAAATCACTTTGGATAAAAGCGTCCAATAAATGACCAAATGCAAATGTATAACTTAATGACATTAAGGTTCACATCAAAGCTTTTGTCTCTAAATGATTTACAATTTATTTTTCTTTCCTCAGAGATTCAGACCCACAAACCCTACAGACAGCCATGAACACTTCACTTCCAATGCCAAATAATGGACAAGTCACATCTCTATTGGTGCTCTACATAGCCAGCCTGCTCGTGACTCTTCCCATCAACATCTATGTCTTATGGTTAATCTGTACCAAAACAAAAACCGGCGTGGCATCGGAACACTTTGTTCTTAATCTCTCTGTGTGTGAGATTATCATCTGCTTGGCCATCATACCTGGGATACTCAACCTTGTAGTTAACAAAGTCTTTACTGTCTGCCCTTTATTTTATTTCATAATGTTTTTGCTCTCAATTCATTTCATTCCCCGTCCATTCTTCCAGTGCTGTATCTGTATTGAGCGTTATGTGGCGGTGGTTTATCCCGTCATATTTCTGAAATGCAAACCCTTAAGATACCGCCTTACATTTTCGGCTGTGGCGTGGTTTATAGTGATTGGACTTGGTGTGCTTTGTATGTTGCTACCGTACAGTGATATGTATCGTTGTGTTATACTCCCACAGTACATAGTGTGCTTTTCAGGCATGGTTTTCTGCTCTATAGCGGTTTTAAAAGCTTTAAAGAAACCTGGACCTGGAGCGAAACTCAGTGACACAGAATCCGAGGCAAACCGCATGAAGAGAAAGGCTTTCAGGGTGATTTTAATTATTCTGGTTTTTATGGGTTTAACCTATGGTCCTATTATGGTGTATATGCTTCTATTTGATTTGTTATCGGAAACACAGGAGTGGGATGGAATGACAATGTTCTCTTACTTATCTGTGATAGCAGGATTTGTGCAGCCATTTCTGTATCTTCATCGAGTTCGAAAATTTCCATTTGTTTGTAAAGTATAATACAATTCCCAAATTCTTTTTCAGAAAAAAGAACTAAGCCTCTCTGAATTTAGACTCTGGCACAATTGAAGGATTTCTAAGTAGAGGCTAATCTCATCATAAATCCAGGATTAAAAATGGTTACAACAAACCCAGATGGATGGCAAACACTAACCAGGGGTCAGTCCATAGTCAAAGAGAATTCCCAAACACTTTACAAGAAAGTGGAAACGAAATGAATGGTTTGTTTTGTGATGAGCTCATGATCAATAATGTACTTATGGAATACAAGTCTGAGTTATAAAGTCAAGATATTATTTATATTAAATATGTGTATATTTATATTAAATATGTATATTAAACATGTGTTAATCACATGTTTCTAGACCAGTAGCCTTGTGATTTAAACCTGAAATGTAAACCTCTGTTTCTGGCCAGAATAATTTATTGTAATTTATGTACAAATTTACACCATTGTATCTAAGTACTACTTAATACTGAAGTGTCTTCATTACATTAGTAACTGTATGTCTCTATCAATACATCTTATTTAAAATAAAAAACAATAAAAATTAAAGACTGTACTTTGATTATATGCACTGCTCTTAATATATTAAAATATTATATATAATATTTTAAAACATTAAAATTCACAGTATATGCTGACCCACTTCATTACACTTTGTCAACATTGCACTGATTTTATTTGGCTTAAGATCATATTATTGTTACCAATAACTCTGTTTTTCCATCAATCGTTTTAAGTTAAAACAAAAAAAATAGCATTATTGAAATTATGAAATTAATTATAGCATAGAGATTAGGTGGCTTAGTGGTTAGCACGTTCGCCTCTCAGCACTCTGGGTGGAGTTTCCATGTTCTCCCCGTGTCCGCGTGGGTTTCCTCCGGGTTCTCCGGTTTCCTCCCACAGTCCAAAAACATGGATCAAGTCAATTGAGTTCTCCAAATTGCCCCATATAGAGTGTGTGTGTGTGAGTGAGTGTGTGCCCAGTGATAGATTGGTGTCCTGTCCTGGGTGTATCTGCCCAGCGCCCGAAACGTTCTCCCCTGGATGGGCATGGGGACCCCCCTGCGACCCTAATATAGGATAAAGCGGAAGATGATGAATGAATGAATAATTATATTATAGAGATTATTATAGAGATTATAGTATAGAGTTACTGATGTTCTATCAAGTACAGTGAAATACAGACAAAATATTTATACCGTAAAATCAAAATTAGCTAACCAACATCAATACGATCACTCTAAACAATTTGTCTGACGTCATGGTAGAACTATGGTCTGAAAACCACACGATTTCAAACATCACCCACGGTATCAGTGGTGTTGACTTTTAAACAAATGACAGCGAGTGCTAAGAGCAACTACTACCCCTCCAAAGAAAACAGTCTAAATTTAAATAACATAAAATACATTGTTCTATGTAAAATCAAAATCCCACTTTATCATGAACATTACATGCCACTGTATTTTTTATCAAATAAATAATGAATCTAGGAATTAATATCCCATCTGTAAACATTTGAATATTATAAACATGTACAACAGTTCAGTGTCACAATACACAGGTCAATGGGCACTATATAATTTAAAACAAAAAAGATATATGATAAAGTTCTGTACAGGACAATTACATTTTTCCACACCAAACAACTGAGCATGCTATAATCAGCTTAGCTTTAAACATAAGAATACAGTCATGCTGGAACTGAATAGGGCCTTCCCCAAACTGTTCTGACAAGGTTGATAACATACAGTTGTTTAAGTTGCAATATTCTATACTTGGGGCAAAGTGACTTAATAAAACACTTATAAAGAGGTGTGTCTTAATAATTGTGTCCATATATTCATTCATTCATTATCTCCCGCTTTATCCTCTATTAGGGTCGCGGAGGGGTTCCCCACTGAACATCTCGGGCGCTGGGCAGATACACCCAGGACTGGGCGCCAATCCATCGCTGGGCACACACTCACTCAGACAGACACACTCTATATGGGGCAATTTTGAGAATTCAATTGACTTGATCCATGTTTTTGGACTGTGGGAGGAAACCGGAGAACCCGGAGGAAACCCACGCAGACACGGGGAGAACATGGAAACTTCACCCAGATGGGGATTCGAACCGGGAATCCCTAGCGCTGAGAGGAGAACATGCTAACCACTGTGTCCATATAGTCTATATAATATAAACAGAGGTGCTTAATCATCCCTATATATTTAATAGTCTTGAGTTGGGATCTTTTTACAAAGACGTTAAAGACCAATAAATATAAATTTTTGTTTAAGTTTAATGAAGGGCATTTTCCATGTGAGCAGAATGTGAGGCTAAAGAATTCATGCTTTGTATAATGTTCTGCAAAATGCTGAAGATGATTTGCTGCTGAAACTTCCAGCTGTGTTTAATCGAATCACCTACTGCTCTAAAATCAATCGTTTATACGCCTTTAGTATGAATTGTCGTTGCTAACCTGCTTCCCACAACTAAAATAATGCCATTTAATCATGTTATATAAATGCATTCAGCTCATACAGTCATTATTCAATCGGTGACGTCCCGCACCACAAATTGTAGAGGTAGGAAATGTAGTTCCCTCAGATTTCCTTATTCATCTCATGTAAACCTCAGTGAAAGCAGATCTGAGTTGCTTCAATTATAATCTCACTTGATTTTCTTCTAAAGTAATTTGTCGTTCGCAGTAAATTACAGATTCCCTGATCCGATGGTCGGCCTCAGACTTCAAGACGGGTAAGTCTAACATCACCTTGACTTTATTTATTAATTTACAGGCTGTTCAGTTCCTGATCATTTTAAAATCTGTTAAAAGTATTTCAGACACAATAATATGACGTGTAATAAGTCCCGTTTAAGGTCATCTTTATATTTAAAAAGTAAATTTCAATCTCAAGAAAACTACATGTTATTTGTGGATCATACACAAAAGAATACACAAGCCCTGATGGCTTAATTTAAAAAAAAAAAATCATTTGTAATGTCTCTGTGGTTTATCCTAAATAGAATAAGATCAAGAGAAAGACAAGGGACACATTCCATTACAAGTCAAGTCTCTGTGAGATAAAGACCTCAGTGATGTAGTATGTGATGTAGACGTGTCTTCTCTTGAATTTTAGTACAGCGCTTCACTTTTTCTTAAATATAAAATTGTTATGAATCACTTTCTATGAATCCGGTATTAACAATTCATTACAAACTCATTCAAAAAGCTTTATAAAGTATTCTTTTTAACAGCTACCATATGCCCCTGTTAATTTAAATACATCACCAGGGGTGTTATAGGGACATGCCCGGCAAAGTGGCATAGCACAAAGTGATATAATGCATTATAATGGATATTTTAAATGTTTATTCATTTATTGGTGAAATTACTTTTATGAAACCTTATAATGTTTGGGTTAAAAGAACAGTCTTTAATGACAGTCTTGTGGCAAAATAAAGATGACTTATGCTTATAAATTGCTTATAACGAAATGCTTTAATGAAAGCTTATAAGCTATCTTTATAAAAGACCATAAATGCTCTGTACAGACTTCATGTAAATTAAAATAATCTTGTATAAATTAAGTAACTTCATATTATAATGTGTTATATCACTTTGTGTTTTAAAGCCCTATGGCATGTTGTAATAACACTTGATGAGTGTAATTATAAACATTTGTGTACATCATCGGAAGTTTGTGTTATAAGGAAATTTGCAAACATTATAAAGCTTGCGGTTTATTATAAACATTATAAAAACATGCGGTTATAATACATCATAAATACTAGTGTTACCCAATTTCCCTTTGGGTGGCTTTCGAAATAAAATCGTAATTAATTAAAACACAAATTCAGACATTTTTTCATCAACAGATTTTTCTCTCTGTTTGATCTTTCCAGCTCTATAGTAACAGAAAACACAGTGACGGCTATGAACTTCTCATCGCATCCATTTGAAGTGTACAGCCTATCAACAACAATTTCTTACACAGTCCTCCTCATACTCATGTTGGCGGTGACTCTGCCCCTTAACATCTATGTTTTCTGGTTAATTAAAACTGGTGTGGGAACTGGAGTAGCATCCGAGTACTTTATTCTTAACCTCTGTGTGTGTGAGATCAGCATCGTTGTAGCCGTGGTGCCTGGTGTAGTCATGAATTTTTTAAAAACAGATGTTTCCCAAAGTCCTTTGTATTGCATCATTTCCATTTTTGCGTCGCTACATCATTTTGCGCGTCCCTTCTTCCAGTGCTGCATCTGTGTAGAGCGTTACATGGCTGTAATTTACCCCATCACCTTCTTAAAGAGCAAACCTATAAGATATAGAAGGGTATTTTCCCTGGTGGCCTGGCTATTAGTGTTGGGATCTAGTGTACTTTGTGCAGTCCTTCCACTCAGAAGTGTGTTTTATTTTGTTATACTGCCACAGTACCTCCTGTTCTTTTCAGTGAAGGTGTTTTGCTCTTTAGCAGTTCTTAAGGCTCTGAAGAAGCCTAGGCCAGGACGTAAACTAAGTGACACTGAAATAGAGGCAAACAGCAGAAAGAAAAAAGGGTTCAAGGTGATTGTAATCATTCTGGTTTTCATGGTCATCACATACGGCCCTATGGTTGTGTTCACATGTCTGTATGATATTCTTTCAGACGCACAGATTTGGGATGGCTTGACCATGAACTTTTATTTAGTGATGATTGCAGGATTTGTGCAGCCATTTCTGTATCTTCATAGAGTTGGAAAACTGCCTTTTATAAAGGGATTCTGAAAATCATAATGACTTGTTAAATTGACTTTGTTTATGTAAAACAGATTTAACATTTTAAACTGAGGACTTTACCCGACACACAGTGGAGCTTTACAATATTTTACTGACAACATTAAAATTCTTTACTATTTATCCTGCCTTTCTTATAGTAAGTGCTGGGATAGGGCTTAGCACCTTCTAATGAGTCTTTTTTTTTTATCTAATCTTAGCTAACCTCCATCTAAAATGGTCTCTAGGCATCTGTTAGTTTAAAAGAATAAATGATAATAAGTCAAAACTGTGAAATATTATATCATTTGGCTGAGTTTGTCATTTTTGGAACATCCAGCAGGCATGGTGGCATTGTGTTTAGCAATGGGTCAGAACATCTAATTAAAATCCCTAATCAAGAGAGAGGTGACAGAGATTCAACTCAGTGTTATGTACATGTTAACATCTATAAATAAATGAACAGAAATTAAAACGTTGTAATTAGATCCTCCCACAAAAATGACAGTGAAAGTAAATTCCTCAATAACCTTTTTAGGACTCTATTAATTATAATGAATTATAAACATATATATATATATATATATATATATACAGCTTCATAAAATTTCAGTGTACAAAAATGTTTATAACCACACTCATGAAGTGTTATAAAAATATGCCTAAATGTTTTATAACATGATGTGACATAATGCATCACAAAATGTATATTTTAATTGTTATTTAATTATCATGGAGACCAGTGACTAAAGGCTTAGTGACATTTGTGTTAAAATAATGCCTTGCATTTAAAACAACGTTGCTTAAACCTGTTTATGAAAAATTATAAGCTCTTGTTCTTGGACATTTGGTAAAGCATTTTCATTTATTACCCCTATAAAGCAGACTGTACTCATTTTAGCACTTATAAAAGATCATAAATATTCTTTAGGTGAAATTTATAACCGTTTATATTATAATGCATTATATTAATTTGTTAAGTTTTATGTCATTTTGTTAAGTCACATTACGACTGTAAAATGTATAAACTTAAAAACAGGATTGTTCGTTAACAATACAAATGTATTGTGGTTGAATGTGATAAATAAACTCATTATAAATTATGTACGAATTATTTGTTGATTAAAGAAACCTGTCAAACCTTTAATATTTCCCTCAAATATTGCTGTCATTTAATCTGTTTTTTCACATTTAACAAACGAAGGATGATTTATTTTGTTTGGCTCACCACACCCCAGCCTCACCCTCGCTCCCATCAGGAGTGTTTGCACTTGATTGTGATATATAAAGCGTTTCAGCAGAACAGATCTGTACCAGACTGAATCATTTTAGAAAACAAGGTGAAAATGACAAATAAGTAATCGTTAGAAGGAGATACTACAGCACTGCTTCAGATTTTAGGAAGGGTAAGTGTTTCCATAGACGCAAACATGCATGATTCAACTTGTTTATTTCCAGTTTGCAGGGTCTGTTACTAATTCCATTAAAAGTGGGTATAAGATTGTGAACTTGCTGACTTTTATCTCTTTAAAAAATGTGTAATTCATGGAGAGGCCACCCATTTTCTATATTTACAATAACATGCTGAGTCCATGCACGCATGTGCTTGTTAAAAGCTGGATATATAGTTCGGAGTCACACACTCATGCATGTATGCTGATGGAAAGGAGGTACACTGTTTAACTTTAACAGGTAAACCATAAACCACCACATGTTATTTTTTTTTAATATTGGTGTACATGCTCTCTGAGGTCAACTTCTGCAGATAAGCAAAGTAATAAGAGTAGTGTGCCACCCATGTTACAGTATGGTTTGTAGGGATCATCCACGTATCCAAGGTATCATTTAATAGAATGTAAATTGCCTTGAGAATGCACATGCCTTGATAGAATGCACATGCCTTGAGGTGCCACGTAATAGCCAGCAGATTGTTGAGCAGTAAGGAGGAAATTTAAATCAGCTAGAAATGCACTGCGGTTTAAGAATTAAATACTTAATCTGCATTTTAAAAATGAAACACTTTCATTTTGTTTTCTCAGTAATGCAGGCAGCCATGAGCAATTCGTCGTTCATGCCAGCTGATGAGCAGGTCACAATGCTTTTGCTTTTTGATGTACTCATCCTGGTTGTGAATCTACCCATCAACATCTATGTATTGTGGCTGATTAAAGCCAGACCAGACACTGCAGTAGCAACTGAGTACTTTGTTCTCAACCTCTCTGTGTGTGAGATCATTATCTCCTTATCCGTTGTGCCCAATATACTCAACTATGCAATCTACCAACAGTTTTCTGAGGGCCCGATGTTTTCTTTTCTTGCCTTTATCACCTCCCTTCACGTAATTTCCCGTCCGTTCTTTCAGTGCTGTATCTGTGTGGAGCGTTATGTCGCTGTGGTTCATCCCATCATATTTTTAAAATGCAGACCCCTTAGATATCGAAGGATGTTATCAACACTGGCCTGGTTTATAGTGCTGGGCTTCAGTGTGCTCTGTGCATTTCTAACTCTTAGAAAGTTGTTGTATTTTGTTGTACTGCCACAGTACCTATTGTTTTTCATTGTGAAGTTTCTCTGCTCTGTGGGAGTACTCAAGGCTTTGAAGAAGCCTAGACCAGGAGAAAAGCTAAGCGACAAGGAATCCGAGGCCAACAGCAGAAAGAAAAAAGCGTTCTGGGTCATTTTAACTATTCTGATTTTCATGATTGTCACCTACGGTCCTTCTGTTGTGTTCATCGTTTTATATGATTTTTTATCGGATCTGCAAAAGTGGAATGGTATAACAATGTTTACCTTCTTATTAATGGTTGCAGGACTCGTGCAGCCTTTTCTGTATCTTCACAGGTCAGGAAAACTGTCGTGTATCCGAGGATTCTAATTAAAAGATGTTCTTGCTACCCTGGTAGGATGTTTTGTATCCTGCATGGCACTAAAAGGTTGCAACACTGTCCTGTAAAGAAAAAAAATGTCAATCATGTATAAACACTGTAAAAACTATATATATATATATATATATATATATATATATATATATATATATATATATATATATATATATGTGTGTGTGTGTGTGTGTGTGTGTGTGTGTGTGTGTGTGTGTGTGTGTGTGTTTTGAGAAACACCATCAGAAGCATTTCAGAGAATTTTTGCCCTACATAAATGGTGTAGTTGTTTTGCAAAAAAACCTGAACGATTTTTCATGTCAATTAAATACAATAAAAAGTACAGAATTAAAAAAAAATTATGTAGTCTAATATTTTCTTTTTAAAATATAATTATATATACTGTACCAGTGAAAAGTTTGGACACGCCGCCTTTCTGCTCCAATTATTGTTCGTGATTTCAGTTCCACTTACTGTAAAGATGGACTTTGTGGCTCTCCAATTCCAGATTGTAGTCCATCCGTTTGTGGACTAGTACCACCATAGAGCAGGGATTATTTGCTTGGTGCATTATTCCTATCCCAGCAGTGTAACTGGTGTTTAAATGAAGCTACACAGCACTGCTGCACTAAAACCCCAGTGTCACAGTAGAACTGACAATAAACCACCTGAGGGGAACGACAAAGGGGCTTCTAAAATTACTATTGAATAGGCAATGTAGTTTTATAATTACAGACTGTAGTCCATCAGTGTTCTTTGTTGTTGTTAGTCCCCTGTTGGTTCTCTGTTTTCTGTTGGTCAGGAGCATCACAGAACAGGTAGCATTTGAGTGATGGATTGTTTATTGTCAATGTAAAAATATAAAGAAAACAGAAACCAAAGTGAGGAAAATGTGTTTAATGACAGAAACATGAATGTGGAAGCAAAACAAACAGAAACAAAGATCAAAATAAAATGTATAATCATACTTTAAACCCAAAAGACCCAAAATTGAAACATATGTGCATATTTAAAATACACATAAGTGAAAGTTACAATAATGCATATAACATTATTATACTTAACAAAACTGATCATAAAACTTTCAGGAATGAACTCCACAAAATGGAATGAAATCAAAAGTACTGTACATGTTGCATATATTACAATTTGGACTCAACATTCTGAGAAGATGCTAAAGCAAAGCAAAGTCATCAATGTGCCAATAAGATTGGTGCTCTTGCACAGATTTTTGTTTTTATACATATCATTGCAGATAAATGAAATTGTAAAACAAAATAAAATAAGTAATAACAAGGATTGATTACAATAAGCACATAAAGAATAAAGGTTTGTGGTTGTGCCACTGTAATATAATCTGACAGACCATCTAACAATCTGTCCTAGTATAACAGAGAAAAAGAGAAAAAAACAACTTACACTCTTAATGAATTAAAAAAAGTCAAAATATAATACCTTTACCATATGTGATCATTTAATGAAAGTTAAAAAATCATTTAATTATGATAAAACATTACAAACACTTTTAAGTAGTATAGCTAATATAATTTTGATTTTGAAGGGCTACTGTACGAAAATAAAGCCACAATATTTACTGCTTAAACGATCACCTAATTACTGACACTTGTACTTCAGTGTCTCTGCTGGAACATATTCCCATTATAATTTCATCCACTTATTTATCTTTTACTTGTCAAATTTACTTTTTTTGATTTTGGAATATTGGCTTTCTTTTGTAATGTGGTAAACAGCACCTTTGTTTTTTTGTATAATGCCTTTGATTTCTTCAAGCAGTTTATCCACTTGAGCCTTGTTGCTGGGATCTCTGTTATTCAAAGCCAGAAATCTGTTCTGTACTAATTTCACAGCTGCAGTAAGTTCCTTATTCTCCTTAACAAAGACTTGAATGGGTGTATCATCTAAATTATCTTCACCCGTAAAAAGAATCATCATGTGATTACAGGCATTGTGTCCAAGATAATCCTGTACATGTTTCAGAGTATTCTGTATTGCTGGAGAGAAACGCTCCACTTTCAGAACTATAATAATGACATGAGGTCCAGGAGTGCAGTAGGACAGAGACTCTCTGATGGCAGCATGGATTTCCTTTTTATTTTCATTAAATCCAGGTGCTTCAATTAGCTTCAGATTAACATCAGATCTAGTGTAGATATAAACTGGAGATTTAGAGACTTTTGTTTTATTTTCTTTGCCAAGTACAGTCCGAATACTCGAGGTCTTTCCTACTTTTTGCATTCCAAGAAATAAAACTTGGAAAGTTTCTGTTTGTATATCTATTAATAGTGAATCTGTTGCCTCTGTTTCACAATTACTTGCATTCTCATTAAAAATCATACCTGCAGATGACTCTGCTGTTTCTGAACTTTTTAGATCTCGCAGTAGTTTCTCCACCTCCTCATCAAAACGTTCAGCTCTGTTGTTCCAGCAGTAGCACCTGTTGTTGCATTTCTTTAGCAGATCTTTAAAATCTGTAGTTCCTTCACTGAGAAATTTATCAAAGGTTTTAAACTCAAGGTCATCTCTGTGTGTGAATAAAATTGTTGTACTAGCAAGAAAATCAGAACCAAGGATTTTACTGAGTGTATAAATGTCACGAATAACTTTCAATTCCACAGAGGCAATCTGCAAAACTATGAGAATGGAATAAGGCTTATTAAGACTTCTTAAAGCTTGGCTTATTTGATCTTTCACTTCCTGCTGATTTAGTTCGGTGCAGTCCCACCCTGGAGTGTCCAAAACTGTAACCTGACGACCATTGACTGTTTCACTTTCTTTCTGGCAGCTGAGTGTGACTGATTTTGCAGATGTTTCTGATTTGAAAATCTTTTTATTAAGTATGGTGTTCCCAGTAAAGCTCCTACCAGAACCAGTGGGACCAATTAAAACAATCTGAACTGAATTTCTTGAGTTAATTCTTGAGTTTGTGTCGACGTTAATCTCTTGATTACAATCAACTTCCATCTTCTGTTCATCCTCAGCATTTATTTTAGAATGTGCATCAGATTTCATAGTCAGTTCATCGTCAGGATCTTGTGTATCAGAGTCTATCTCCTGATCAGTAGGTTTCATCTTCTGTGGATCTTCAGCATTTATATCCTGATGTGCATCAGGTTTTATTTTCTGTTTAGTATCAGCATTCATCTTCTGAAGATTAATCTTCGTGTCACTGCAGATGTTGTATCACAAAGGTGGGTTTGAGAATGAAATGTTTGATCCTGCAAACACAAAAAATAATTAAGATTTTAAAATATGTAAATTAAATAGTTAGGGCAGCACGGTGCTGGTAATCCAGGTTTGAATCCCGATCTGAGTGCAGTTTCCATGTTCTCTCCGTGTCCATGTGAGTTTTCTCCGGGTTCTTGTTTCTTCCCACAGTACAAAAACGTCTGTTAGATTGACGTCACATCCTGCCCAGCACCCGAAATGGTCGGAAAACCCCATGTATGGGAAAGCCCCATTGTGACTATAGTATAGGAATAACTGAATAAATTAAATAAATTAATAAGTTAAAGTACAAAAACATGTATTTTAGGTAAATTGGCTGATCTATTTTGCCCTATTTAAATAGCCCCTATATACTGTGTGTGTGGCTGTGTGAGAAGGAATGTGCCCAGCAATGGATTGGCACCCAGTCTTGGGTTGTCCCATGGATGGGCAAAGGGAATCGCACTGCGATCTGGTACAGGATAAAGTAAAAGATAATGAGATGAGATGAGAAATCTAATTGTTTATAGCTTTACTCTCAGCTATACTTTGTGCTACATATTATCCAACATAAGAGCAAATTTCCTAAATGAGTCAGTCTCTTTCACACACTATAATAATTGATTTTACTGGATAAGTAATTACTGTTAGGTAATTACTTATTATCCACATACAGCAGTGAAACCACACTAATGCCTAAGGCAGCGAGAAAAAACATGCACTTCCTCTAAAATGCAGTGAGAACAGTACAGAGGAAATCAATCCAAATTAAATATAAAAAGCAAAATAAATTTAAATCATAGAGGACTAAACGATAAATTAACTTATAAAGTAACTTAAGCCTGTGACTGGGCACGTATGACACTGAATACTACCAAGAATATATGTGGAATGATATACGAACACAGAAAACCAAGAACCTAGCAGATAACAGCAGAACATAAAAATAATAACCTAAATAATGCTTTTGTAAAATATCTTAAATTGACAATTGCTATATTTTGTGTCCCTCAGTCTGTAAGGGTGAGTTAGAGGATTGCTGTGCAGTTATTTAACCAGTTTCCATTTTAGATCAAGCAGCAACATTTATTAAATTTTACAAATCAGTAACATATTTACATTACACCATCAGATAATCTGTAACTACAGTAAATACTGATATTTTATCATTAGAAATCACACACATTATTGACATAAAATGTTTTATATGGTGTATATATAATGGTTTATAAAAGTTATACTTGTACACAAATCATCTTATGAAATGTATTTTAAAAAACTGAATAATTACAAAACTAAATAAAATTTAGCATCCAATGTACTGAAAAATAAGATCTGCACTTTGTTTAACCATAATTAACCTACACATTAAAATACAGCAAGCTAAGATTTCTGTTTTTTCAGTTTATCATCATTTTTTTTAACCATACAAACTGATCAGACTTACCCTCTGAATTCAACACAGGACAAACTACCAAAGCAAAGTTAAACTATGTATATTTATATATCTACTGTGCACATCCTTCAAATGTTGAATATCCAATCCTGATAGAGTATCTGGAAAGAGGAGGAGTTTTTAGGTCTCAGTTCTGTATTTATATTCTCAAGACACAGAAAAATTAATCAGATAAGTAAAGACAGACAATATTAACTACTCAGATTCTGCAACAGCCATGGCCTTTGGTAAGTGAGTAATACTTCAAGACCCAAATTAATAGATAAAGTAAAATTTGCATGATTAAAATTAAGATTTATAGTCATGTGTCATCAAAACAAACCTTTACGCAAAGCTTTTTTTTTTCACAGAAATGGAACCATTGCGTGTTGTTCTATTAGGCAAAACAGGAGTGGGCAAAAGTGCCGCTGGAAACACCATCTTCAGTGAGAAAGTGTTTATATCAGAAGCCAGAGCTTCTTCTGTTACAACTATGTGCAAGACTGAAACAAGACAGATCAATAACCAACTAATCACGGTCATGGACACTCCTGGTTTATATGATACAACCTTCTCTAATAAAGAAATAGCAGAACGGATTGTGGAAGGCCTCCAGCTGATTCAGCCTGGTCCTCATGCCTTTCTTCTTGTGCTCGATGTGAGGCGTTTTACTGAAGAAGAAAAAAACACTGTCAAAAACTTTCAACTAATGTTTGGTGATTATGTTCACAAACATGTGATTGTGCTGTTTACTCATGTTGATGATCTTGAGTATGATAATAAAACCATTGAAACATTCATTAATGAGGCTGGAGAAGATCTCCAGGGCCTCCTAAAAGCATGTGAAAACAGATATTGTGGATTTAACAACAGAAATAAGGATCGCTTTCAGGTAAATATGCTCCTGGAGAAGATCTACCAAATGATGAAAAAAAACAAGTACAGCTACTATAATTACGAATTATTTTCAATGGCAGCTGAACTGACAAAAGCAAGTAAAAGAGAGCAGGAAATGAAGTTAGAGCAGATGATGTATTTAATTTTCATCAAGATGGCAGAAATTGAACAAAAATTAAATCAAACACGAAAATGTTGTTTACTGTAGAGCAGAATATGATTTTAAATATGATAATCCTCTTCAAAAAAAGGTTATTAAATATTCAATGAAATAATAGATTTTTTTTTTCTTTTTCAAAAATACGGGGTATGAGGTTTTATTGCTATTTTAATATTATGAAATGTGTATTAAATAAGTTGGATGTCAAATCGTTTTAATTGTTATTGTTATAGTGTTTGTCTCACATGTTGTATCAAAAAATCTTACTTTAAAAGATTATCGGAAAGATAATACAAATATATTTACTTATTAATTTAAAAAAATCCCTTTGTAATGGTAAAAGTCTTTTTATTATTATTTCCAATTAGTATATTTTCTCTGTACTGAATTCTGCCTGTTCTCTTTCAATTAAAATATCAAAATTGTATATTATATGTATAGTTTTTTTGTGCGTTTTTTAAATAGAAATGTTTGCATTAGGAGTTTGGGGATTCATTTTAAGGATTTAAAAAATATTTGTGTTGAACTGAATTTAAATAAAAAATAAACTTTCATTTTCTGACCCCTGTGCTGTGGTTTCATTTACATGCTTTTGTTTAGGAAACGCCACTTTTTGACTTTTGACCAACTAACCAACCACTTTTTGAGTCTGACCTGCATAGTAAAGTGCATAAAATATTTTATTTTCTTTGCTTTTGTAAAGACAAAACTATTTAATATAAAATTCAATAAATTAGAATATCATCAAAAGTCAATTTATTTCAACTACTGCAAAAGCAACAAATGACATGGCTCCCTAGACCATCACTGATTGTAGAAACATCACACTAGACCTCAAGAAGCTTGGACTGTGTGTCTCTTCACTCTTTTTTCAAAGTCTGGGACCTTGATGGTTATCTTTGTTGTTTGTGCACCTACCACACTTTTTACTTCCAATCAACCTTCCACTAACATGCTCTAATGCAACACTTTTTCACAAACACAATTTGTGGCTTACCCTTTCTGGGGGTAACTTTTGGACATTATACTTACTTCTTAATCTGAAAGTTTGCAATGTTTAGCCTCAGCATCATTTACTATTAATAGATCATCTTTATAAACTTTAGTATCTGTTCTCCCCAAAATCTTCAAGGAAATGGGTTATACACTTAAAAGTTCTCATTTTTGTGATCTTACGTCAAGACATCAACTGTGCACCAGACTGCTTGATGCATGTCTGTGAGCCATCGAGTATCATAACGACAGCAAAATTAAGCCTTACACAGAGCGCAAGGCACAATATGCATGTACTTATTGTCTTAATTATTCATGGTTGTGTTTTGGGTGCAACGTAAAATAAACCAATCAGTGTGTCACTTGCTATTCCCTTTATTCCTCCCATAATTTCATATGCCAATTTTTTGTTCATTTTTCTACAACCATTTGTGTATTTACTATATACATATTTAATTGTAAGCAGTAAAGACCCAAGTCTAATTTAATCTGTTAGGGTTATTTACAATTTCTTCCATCTCTGTTTTCAGATTCTTTAATCACCCCCCCCCCCCCCCCCCATACAGTTCTATTTGTCCCATATCTAAAATTAATCTTCTGCTTTCAGTCATATTTCAGCGTCACATTTTAGGTTTCATTGCACTTTATCAATTTCTGGTAACTTTGTTATCAGGTCTATTTCATTGCCTTGTTTTTCTCAGTGGTTTCAACAAAACCTATATGGGTTTTTTTTTTTTTTTTTTATATCTTTAAGATGCTTTATGTATTTATCTCCATTCTGTTTTCTGGATTATGAATTTAAACTCTTCGAAATCATTTGCAGTACCTTCCTTGCAGTTTAGCTGCAATGGTTTTATAATTTAGTTTTTTTTTTTTTTTCTTTGTGTATTATTTGTGTTGTTTGTGCCAGCTTTAGAGTATTAATGTCATGTCTTAGCATCTCATTATTTTTTTTATTTGATTATTTATATGATTTTTTACATTTTAACATTACTTTATAAATTTTGTCTTTTGTTCTTTGTTGTTTAGTAATTTAATGTAATTAAGAGCTTGGCTATGTACTCTGGACCTGTTTAGCTACAATGTTGTCGTGAGATTTCTGTTTTCCTAATCAAGATCATCAGTTACCACACTGAGCTGAAATTACCAAAGCGAGTTTATTTTCTTCTTTAGCATGGGTGCATGGCCTCTTGTGGTCATCTTTTGCAGCAGTGCATGTACAGCTTGCATCTTGTACCTGCGTCAGAGTGCACCTATCTTATTTTTTCTGCAAATACAGATTTATCTCTTTACTTTACTTTAATTGTTTTGCATTACAGTAGATGTCATCTTTTTATTTTTTATTATTTTATTCTGATTGTTAAACTGATCATAAAACTTAAAAAGTAAAAGATCTGATAAAGTTAAACCTATTTAATCACAAAAACATGTCATTATGTACAAAAGTTCATAAGAAAAATTGTTTAATTGAGGACTTTTTTAAAAATTGTGTTGCAGATAGCTAAAAACATTTAAATATGTCTAAATGTATGATGTCAGCATTTTTAGTCCTTTAGACATTTTTTACTCCTTAAAGACATGAGGCTCGATGTTAAATAGAAGACTATGTTTTTTACGAATAGCTTCCAAAAGCAGAGGCTTGTCTTCCTGAAGAGCTACTAGTAAGATGTCAGTGCTGCGCAACAGACGTCCATTCAGCTTCACTATGACATCACCTGCCTCAAGGCCAAGCCTACACACAGAACCCGATGAACAAGTCAGGAATACAGACCAAAAGATTAACATAATCTGTGCAAATAAAGAACCTACATTTGTGCTGGAGAACCTGGAACGATGTCCTGTATAAGGACTCCACTAGTAACATCAGGGAAGGATGGATTATTCTGTTTTAACTCCTCCACCAGGCTTAAAAAAAGAGAGAAAGTAAAATTGGTTGTAGGAAAAGATGCATATTAGATGCTCACTGAGCTGATGCTTGAAATTACACACATAATAAATTCTGATAATCTGAGAAAATAATCACCTGCAATCAACGTTGAAAAAAACCCATATTTTCTAAACCAAATTCTAATTATAGAATTTTATATATATATATAAAATAATATATATAATTCTAAAATAAAAATAAGGTTTTACATTACAGTATTTAGGCGGCACGGTTGCTTAGTGGTCAGCACATTCTCCTCTCAGCGCTAGGGATTCCCGGTTCGAATCCCCATCTGGGTGGAGTTTCCATGTTCTCCCCGTGTCTGCGCGGGTTTCCTCCGGGTTCTCCGGTCTCCCACAGTCCAAAAACATGGATCAAGTCAATTGAATTCTCAAAATTGCCCCATATAGAGTGTGTCTCTATAAGTGAGTGTGTGAGTGAGTGTGTGCCCAGCGATGGATTGGCGCCCTGTCCTGGGTCTATCTGCCCAGCGCCCGAGACGTTCTCCCCTGGATGGGCATGGGGAACCCCATGCCCATCCAGGGCATGGGCATGGGGTTCCCCATGCCCATGCCCATCCAGGGGAGAACGTCTTCCCTGGATGGGCATGGGGAACCTCACCGCGACCCTAATAGAGGATAAAGCGGGAGATAATGAATGAATGAATGAATATATGAATGAATGAATTACAGTATTTAATTTGCTGATTAATTTTACTTCAGAGTCGCTATAATATAGACAATATTACTGATTTGTATAAGGTATTGCATAAAGTTATAAATATATGCATGTATAAGTTCCCTTTAGTCCTTGTGGATACTCCGCAGTCCAGTGTACATTGATTTTGAATCATAGAGTTTTGCGATTTTATGAGGTAGATCACCAGGTTTTTCCTCAACCAAAGTTTACCAAGGAAATAATTAGAGGGTCTTTGAAATAGAGGAGAAAATCAAAGTATCTAGAGTATCTAGAGTATCCCAATCTGGTACAGGGTGGACATGCAGAAAAGAATCTTTGTGAACCCCAATTGGTAATTAAAACTGAGACTATCACACTATAAGGTGGTGGCACTAATCACTGCACTTCTGTGCCACTGGTACAAATATTTAAATTATATAAATATGTTATTCATTCAAAATTGTTTAATAAAGAATGCCTATTATTAAGCTACATAAAACATTTAATATTTGTTTGATTAATAAATTCAAAGACAGTTGGCTTGAATACTGTAAATAAAATTATTCATTCATTCATTCATTATCTCCCGCATTATCCTAAATTAGGGTCGCGGTGGGGGTTCCCCATGCCCATCCAGGGGAGAACGTTTCGGGCGCTGGGCAGATAGAACCAGGACAGGGCGTCAATCCATCGCTGGTCATGTAAATAAAATAATAACTAAAAATAATAAAATCAAAGGCGGCACGGTGGCTTAGTGGTTAGCACGTTCGCCTCTCAGCGCTAGGGATTCCCGGTTCGAATCTCCATCTGGGTGGAGTTTCCATGTTCTCCCCGTGTCCGCGTGGGTTTCCTCCGGGTTCTCCGGTTTCTTCCCACAGTCCAAAAAACATGGATCAAGTTAATTGAGTTCTCTAAATTGCCCCATATGGAGTGTGCTTGGGTGTGTGAGTGTGTGCCCAGCGATGGATTGGCGCCCTGTCCTGGGTCTATCTGCCCAGCGCCCGAGACGTTCTCCCCTGGATGGGCATGGGGAACCCCACCGCGACCCTAATAGAGGATAAAGCGGGAGATAATGAATGAATGAATGAATGAATAAAATCAAACAGAAACATGGACAACAAGGAGGTGAGGGGATCAAAATGAAAATTATGGAATAAATGTACAAAAGGTTACAACTAACACAACAATTACAACCAAAAAACTCTCTTTTAAACTTACTCTTTTGAAACTGTGATCATTCTGATGCCAAGAAACCTTTTCCTGGGACCTGCCACATCTGAAAAAACTGATTACTTAAATGCAAATATACAAGCCATTTATTTGACTTTAATCTCTCTATAAAGCTGTATGATTATTATTAAAGAAACCTGCAACTGATTTTACACTTAACAGGACTTTAGTTAATGCTAACTAATTTTTAGTTATATTTCTATATTTTTAGATGAAATGAAGCAAAAGTAAAGGTATAATTTATAGTCTCATACCTGAGTCAGACGCAGAATGATGTGGTGGGTACTGCAGTTTAACCAGTGTGTGTTTAGCTGAAACAAAAGCATTAGATACATTCCAAAATGTTTAGCTGAAACAAAAGCATTAGATACATTCCAAAACCATTTGCAACAATGACTTTATTCTTCGTTCCTCATGTCCTCCAAATGTATGTGAATCCTGAAAGCTTGAATCTATTTAATCTCATTTTAAAATCATTGACGTTATTCAGTTACTTCTCTTAAAGAAGCTTTAATATCAAAGCGTCTGTATAATAAAATATAAAATCTGTAACATTTGGAGTCTGTTTTAGTTAACCTTAGTCCGACAGTCTAACCACTGAGCTACCGGACCCTTCAGATTCCCTTATCTACATTGTCTAATTACTTTTAAATGAGTTGCTGGAGCCTATCCCCATCTTCATCGTCAGGTAATGGCAGTGCAGCGACACAAACACCTTTGAATTTTCTTAATGTTATGATCTTTTAAACTGTGTGAGGAAAATAGAGCTTTCAAGTAGACAAATGGTGAACTTACAAACTTTACACAGTTTGCAGACTTTTTCTCTGGCAGCTGGAGATACTACATTGTCTCTAAGTAACTTCATTCATTCATTCATTATCTTACGCTTTATCCTCTATTAGGCTCGCGGTGGGGTTCCCCATGCCCATCCAGGGGAGAACGTCTCGGGCGCTGGGCAGATACACCCAGGACAGGGCGCCAATCTATCGCTGGGCACACACTCACTCACACAAACACACTCTATATGGGGCAATTTGGAGAACTCAATTGACTTGATCCATGTTTTTGGACTGCGGAAGGAAACCGGAGAACCCGGAGGAAACCCACGCGGACACGGGGAGAACATGGGCGTGGTAGCTCAGTGGTTAGGGTGTTGGGCTATCAATCTGAAGGTTGGGGGTTCAAATCCCAGGTCCACTGAAGTTACCAATGTGGGTCCTTGAGCAAGACCCTTAACCCTCATTGCTCCAGGGATGTTGTGATCAACCCTGTGCTCACCTTGTAAGTCGCTTTGGATAAAAGCGTCCAATAAATGACCAAATGTTAACATGGAAACTCCACCCAGATGGGGATTCAAACCGGGAATCCCTAGTGCTGAGAGGTGAACGTGCTGACCACTAAGCCACCGCGCCGCCCCCAAAAATACATTCTAACATGTAAAGTGTTACCTTTCTGCTGTTTGTCATAGGACTGTTCTAGAAACCGAATGATACGGTCTGAGGGAATAGCAAATGAAATCCCAGCAGTCACTTTCAATGTGTTCACTCCAATCACCTCACCATCCTGATGAAGGAAAGAGTGAACATTACAGAGCATCAGCTCTAATGAAGGGAAGGAAGAAGCAGCAAAATAATATGTCAAGAATACATACAAGGTTAACAAGTGGACCACCGGAGTTCCCATACTGCTCAGTGTTGAAGGATAGAGAGGAAAACAAAATTAAGGATGTATTTGAAATGGATTATATGAAGTTTGTTATCAGAACCGAGGTCTCACATTGATTATAGCGTCAGTCTGGATGTAGTCCATGTCAGAGTCGTGGATGCCCAGTTCCTTGCCGTCTCTCTGTGCAGTACTAACAATACCAGTGGTCACAGTGTTCTGCAGGGCAAAGGGGCTGCCAATGGCCACCACAAACTCTCCCGGGCGCAGGTCAGCAGAGCGGCCCAAAGGAAGAACCGGGAGCTTTTTCTGTCACAGAAGAAGATACTGTACATGTGAGAGCAGTATAATTAACATAGCAGTGTGTGTGCATGTGTGTTACAGCTAGAGAATATATATTCTACTTTACTATAACCACCTGCATTCATTGTCTATCGATAATTTTATAATTACAGACTGTAGTCTGTCATCTGATTCTCCATCTATTTGGAGAACAGGGGGGATTAACAATGTAAGGAGAGAAACAAATGGAGCCTGTTAGTGCATCTGTATGGTTAATGGTGCTGATGTGTGTAAGTTCGTCTGATAGAAATGTGCACAAAAGGAATAAAATTATTCATTCATTCATTCATTCATTCATTATCTCCCGCTTTATCCTCTATTAGGGTCGCAGTGGGGTTCCCCATGCCCATCCAGGGGAGAACGTCTCGGGCGCTGGGCAGATAGACCCAGGACAGGGCGCCAATCCATCGCTGGGTACACACTCACACACTCAAACACACTCTATATGGGGCAATTTAGAGAACTCAATTAGGCTCAATCCCGCATTACCTCACAATTCATTCATTATCATTATCTTCCGCTTTATCCTCTATTAGGGTCGCGGTGGGGTTCCTCATGCCCATCCAGGGGAGAACGTCTCGGGCGCTGGGCAGATACACCCAGGACAGGGTGTATCTGCCCATCACTGGGTACTCACTCACTCACACAGACACACTCTATATGGGGCAATTTGGAGAACTCAATTAACTTGAGCCATGTTTTTGGACTGTGGGAGGAAACCGGAGAACCCGGAGGAAACCCACGCGGACACGGGGAGAACATGGAAACTCCACCCAGATGGGGATTCGAACCGGGAATCCCTAGCGCTGAGAGGCGAACGTGCTAACCACTAAGCCACCGTGCCGCCGGAATAAAATTATAAAACAGTAAAAAATTATAATAATAATAATAATAATAATAATATAAAAACTCAAATGAATAAATAGTAAGATAAATTGTGAAGCAAACACAATCGTCTCTGAAACACATATTGATAGTCAGTTTATTTACTTCATAACCATTGCTACCTAATGTTTTGCCACCAGGGGGAGCAGTGGGCTTAGTGGTTAGCACGTTCGCCTCTCAGCGCTAGGGATTCCCGGTTCGAATCCCCATCTGGGTGGAGTTTCCATGTTCTCCCCGTGTCTGCGTGGGTTTCCTCCGGGTTCTCCGGTTTCCTCCCACAGTCCAAAAACATGGATCAAGTCAATTGAATTCTCAAAAATTGCCCCATATAGAGTGTGTCTGTGTGAGTGAGTGTGTGCCCAGCGATGGATTGGTGCCCTGTCCTGGGTCTATCTGCCCAGCGCCCGAGATGTTCTCCCCTGGATGGACATGGGGAACCCCACCGTGACCCTAATGGAGGATAAAGCGGGAGATAATGAATGAATGAGCTGACAGTCATCGTGTAGCCTGTGGTTGACATTATTATATTTTTAATACACACACATTGTGTGCTGAATTGGATACATATTATATACATAATGGAATCACTCTGGAGAAAGTAAAGTTGATGATAGTCCCAGATTTATTAAAAGCTCTATGAACGCAGTGGAAAATAGTTTAGAGCAGACGACAGAGACACAGTACCAGTCACCAACGTTTGGACACACTTCCTTCTACAAAGTGGACTTTGTAGTTTGACAATCATATACTGTAGTTTCGTTACTCCCCTGCTGGTTCTCTGTTCTCTATTGGTCAGGAGCATCACAGAACAGGTATCATTTGGGTGGTGGATTGTTTATTGTCGGTTCTGCAGTGACACTGATGTGGTGAGGGGGGTTTTAGTGCAGCAGTGCTGCTGTAGTTTCATTTAAACACCTCAGTGACACTGCTGGGATAGGACTAATGCACCCACCAAATAATACCCACTCTGTGGTGGTACTATTGGGGTTCTGACCATTAGAACCAGGTACACAGTATGTACTGTAGTACTATATAGTAGCTAACATTTGGCTCACTCTTTCCAAGTGGCCTGATTCAGTGGGAGTGAGATATAAACCAGCTAACAGAGTGGAAGGGATGATCTCACGCAGCTTTCAGGGTGAAAATGCAAGACTTGGCATCGGAGGTTCTGATAACAGACCGGTATATTGTTGTATACAGTTTTTTTTAAAAAGAACTTAAATGAATAAACAGTTTTTGTTATGCCCCCAATTATATTTGTTAAATTGCCATCTCGATGATGTCTTTGACCATGATGAGGGACAGATATTTATCTTGCTCTCGTATATCGCTAAAAAATGTATTTTACTTTTATGGTCCTCTTCGCAACTCCCATCTGTTAATCTTTGGCTTTCCCAAATAGTGGCAATACTTCCCCTTGAGAGATTGACATATGACCTGCATCAGAAATCGGCAAAGTTTCAACGAATATGGTCCCCTCTTTGGAATTACCTCAATGGTTAATCTGTGTCTTGGGTTGTTTTTTTTCTTTTTTTCTTTTTTCTTTCTGTCTTTTCTCTTCTTCTCCCCATCTATCTGCTTTGCTCGCGGTCTTTTTATCTATATGTTTGTCCATCAATCGTATGCTTCTAGGCCTAATGTGTTATGGGTAGCCCCTTTATGTTCCATTAATAAGATGTATGTGCAATGTGTTTATCTGCAAGTATATATGTTGATGTATCTGTGTCTGTTACCTTCCAAGTGCAACAATAAAAATAAAATATAAAAAAAAAAAAAGAACTTAAATACATGTAAAAGGAAAATTATTAATAACTGCAAATTGTAACATGTGGCCTTTTAAAGCACTGCGCCATGAACGTGTTGATATGTTCAACTGACCCGTGGACTGACTTTGATGGTGGCAATGTCAGCTTTCTTGTCGATGTCGGTTATGGAGGCCTCGTATATCTTTCCATCATGAAGCTGCACATGAAGCTGCTGTCGGCCTGCCGCAGCGGTGTTACTGCTTACCACATGAGCGTTGGTCACGATCACTCCCGATTCTTTCACCATAAATCCAGAACCACTGGAGAGTGGAACGTGACGACCAAAGAGTGGATGACTGAACACAAACAGAAGATTAAACGCTGCATGTCAAATGATAATAAGAATATATTCTGACTATAGGGTGGCACGGTGGCTTCCCGGTTCGAATCCCCATCTGGGTGGAGTTTCCATGTTCTCCCCGTGTCCGCGTGGGTTTTCTCCGGGTTCTCCGGTTTCCTCCCACAGTCCAAAAACATGGATCAAGTCAATTGAATTCTCAAAATTGCCCCAAATAGAGTGTGTCTGTGTGAGTGAGTGTGCGCCCAGCGATGGATTGGCGCCCTGTTCTGGGTGTATCTGCCCAGCGCCCGAGACGTTCTCCCCTGGATGGGCATGGGGAACCCCACCGCGACCCTAATAGAGGATAAAGCGGGAGATAATGATCCTTAATCATGTTGCAGATGCAAATATTTAATCCATGTTTTTGGACTGTGGGAGGAAACCAGAGAACCCGGAGGAAACCCACGCGGACACGGGGAGAACATGTAAACTCCACCCAGATGGGGATTCGAACCGGGAATCCCTAGCGCTGAGAGGCGAACGTGCTAACCACTAAGCCATATAATACACTATATAAAATATAATACAAACATAATACACATGTATTTGGGTGCACCACATTTGGCTGATAATTAAATAAAAACCAAAAATGTGTTTTAGTGAATGAAAAGAACTGAGGCCTGGATTTGTAACATTGGTGGCTCTGGTTAAGAACTTGTGCACGAAGCAGTGATATTTACCTGATGAAGAGCTCTATGTGGACCACAGCAGGGGCAATTTTCTCCACAACATCCGCTATGAAATTAAACTTGAACCTGGGGCTGATGTTAGAGGGACCTATACTAACAGAAAAAAATAGTATTGTTAATATTACAGATTCACGTTCATATTGCATGAAAAAAAGCTTATCTTACTTTTTGTTGGTTTATTCGCTTTAATTTGCTTTAATATATTGGTTCTAGGCGGCACGGTGGCTTAGTGGTTAGCACGTTCGCCTCTCAGCACTAGGGATTCTCGATTCTAATACCAATCTGGGTGGAGTTTCCATGTTCTCCCAGTGTCTGCGTGGGTTCCCAGGGCCGCGGGTTCTCCGGTTTCCTCCCACAGTCCAAAAAACATGGATCAAGTTGATTGAGTTCTCCAAATTGCCCCATGTAGAGTGTGTCTGTGTGAGTGAGTGTGTTCCCAGCGATAGATTGGTGTCCTGTTTGGTGTCCGAAACGTTCTCCCCTGGATGGGCATGGGGAACCCCCCCGCGACCCTAACAGAGGATAAAGCGGAAGATAATGAATGAATGAATGAATATTGGTCCTAGGCGTGCCTCTCAGCACTAGGGATTCTCGGTTCGAATCCCAATCTGGGTGGAGTTTCCATGTTGTCCATGTGTTTCCCCGTGTCTGCGTGGGTTTCCTCCGGGTTCTCCGGTGTCCTCCCACAGTCCAAAAACATGGATCAAGGTCAGTTGGTTTCTCCATATAGATTGTGCCCCATATAGAGTGTGTTTGGGTGAGTGAGTGTGTGCCCAGTGATAGATTGGTGCCCTGTCATGGGTGTCTCTGCCCAGCGCCCGAAACGTTCTCCCCTGGATGGGCATGGGGAACCCCACCACGAACCGAGTAGAGGATAAAGTGTAAGATAATGGATGGACGGATATTGGTCCTATTAAACTACCCTACCTGGAGCTGGAGGCACACACTTGTCTTTGTGCGCCTGCGTAATCGAAGTGCGTCCCCGCTGCTGGGCTCTGCGGCTGGCAGCCTCCATCCTGCACGAGTTGGCATAGGTCTTGCCATCGCTGCCGCACACCGGACTGTGTTCCTTACACCGACAGATCCCTTTAGAGAACTTCTTCCCCGCGGAGCGCACACACTCCAGCCCTGGAGCGCAGGCCGCATCGCGCCGGCGCCCGCACACTGAGCCCTCCTCTCCCGCAGCACACAGTGCGCAATTCGGCTTGGCATCTGAGACACTGTGAGCCAAAACTACGGAAACAAGGAAAAGAACTGCGTACATGCTGCTCTGCGGTCAGTGCAGGATGTCCAGTATAAACTCTAAGCACAGCACCAAACAGAGCGTCAGGGCAGGAGCTGAATCATAATGCCCTCAAGTTGAAGACGCCCTTATTCATCCAGCATTCTCCACCCCCTCCATCTCCCTCTCTCTCCATCTTTACTCTGTTAAAACTCCAAGACCTTTTATAGGTCAGCTGGTGGCTGAACCCTTTGTGTTTTGATGAAGCCTTGGAACCTCTTTAAGTTCTTTAAAACTTTTAAAACTCGAAAAAGCATTTGAGGATTTTGTAATCTTCACAGCGTTCGAAAAAATGCATCTTAAATGGCATTCACATTTACTAACTTTCAGTATAAACCTTCCACAATCACTTGAATAATTCAGATATTCAATGATTTCCTCGCTGTATGACGTCAAACCAGTAAATCTATCTTCATGATAGTTTTTTTGTAAGAAGAATCATCACTGGAGATTAAATTAAATTAAAAAATTGGGTCATTTATTGGACGCTTGGACAGGGTTAATCACAACATCCCTGGAGCAATGAGGGTTAAGGGTCTTGCTCAAGGACCCACACTGGTAACTTCAGTGGACCTGGGATTTGAACCCCCAACCTTCAGATTGATAGCCCAACACCCTCACCACTGAGCTAATCCGCCCCTTGTGATGAACCAGCAGCTGCACTGGATTGTTTAAAAATATTTCCTGGTGCTCTTGCCTTTGCTCCAGGTCACCGGGTTTGATCCTCTGCCGTGTTTACTGTCTGTGTGGAAGTTGGCATGCCGTTCGGTATGTTCAAGACTGCAGCGTCTAGCTTCTGTGGTTTCCACCCACCTTAAAATTCATTCGGTGTTAGGTAGATGTTCCCTCTTTCATCTACAGGTACTTCTTCTGAAATGACGTCTGAGACCATGTTCTGCATCTTTTTCTAAATAGAAATAAAAGACATGCTTTATAAACATTTAGGAATCCATACGTTCAATGTATAACCAGATATGATTATTCACTGTTATGTTAAATTACTGTGTTGATATAATTGTCTTGGCCAGGGGCATGTGCGTCACTTACCTGGAAAACACATGGAACAAGAATGCACTATGGGAAGAAAGCAAGTGGGTGGGGTGGAGGCAGTGTGATGCTTTGGGCAACGTCCTGCTGGGAAACCTTAGGTCCTGCATCCATGTGATGTACCACATCTAATGGAGCATCTCTGAGATGTGCCGGACAAACAAGTCTGACCCTGAACATTCATTCATTCATTCATTATCTTCCGCTTCATCCTCTATTAGGGTCGCGGTGGGGTTCCCCAGGCCCATCCAGGGGAGAACGTTTCGGGTGCTGGGCAGATAGACCCAGGACAGGGCGCCAATCCATCGCTGGACACACACTCACTCACACACTCACACTCTATATGGGGCAATTTTGAGAATTCAAATTGACTTGATCCATGTTTTTGGACTGTGGGAGGAAACCGGAGAACCCGGCGGAAACCCACGCAGACACGGGGAGAACATGGAAACTCCACCCAGATGGGGATTCGAACCGGGAATCCCTAGCACTGAGAGGAGAACATGCTAAACCACTAAGCCACCGTGCCGCCCATAATCTAATATTCATCCATCCATTATCTTCCGCTTTATCCTCTATTAGGGTCGCGGGGGAGTTCCCCATGTCCATCCAGGGGAGAACGTCTCGGGCGCTGGGCAGATACACCCAGGACAGGGTGCCAATCCATCGCTGGGCACACACTCACTCACACAGACACACTCTATATGGGGCAATTTGGAGAATTCAATTGACTTGATCCAGGTTTCCTCCTACAGTCCAAAAACATGGATCAAGTTAATTGAGTTCTCCAAATTGCCCCATATAGAGTGTGTCTGTGTGAGTGAGTGTGTGCCCAGCGATGGATTGGCGCACTGTCCTGGCTCTATCTGCCCAGCACCCGAGACGTTCTCCCCTGGATGGGCATGGGGAACCCCACCGCGACCCTAATAGAGGATAAAGCGGGAGATAATGAATGAATGAATTGTGAGGTAATGCGGGATTGAGCCTCAGTCGTCTGGTTTGTTCTCGTTGCAGCGTTTACTTTCCTTTCTCCGGCTCGTCAGTAAGGTGTTGAATGTGGCACCAGTCTGAGATGTGGTGCACTTTTCAGTAAATCTCTGCAAATGTTTTGTGATGTTAAAAAAAACCCTCCAAACCACACAATTAATTTCCTCTTTCACAAGCAACTTAACAAAGAGCGTCTTTATTATTAACTAAACATGACAGCCATATTGAAAGTGTGTGTGTGTGTGTGTGTGGGGGGGGGTAATACAGCCAGCCTTAATTTTTCTTTGATTAGTGCTTATTCTCAATAATGTACCGAGTTCAACTCTCAGACACACAAACTATATAAATAAAATGATTTAATATCACTGTGGCTTAGTGGTCAGCACGTTCGCCTCTCAGCGCTAGGGATTCCCAGTTCGAATCCCCATCTGGGTGGAGTTTCCATGTTCTCCCCGTGTCTGCGTGGGTTTCCTCCGGGTTCTCCGGTTTCCTCCCACAGTCCAAAAACATGGATCAAGTCAATTGAATTCTCAAAATTGCCCCATATAGAGGGTTTGTGTGAGTGAGTGTGTGCCCAGCGATGGATTGGCGCCCTGTCCTGGGTCTATCAGCCCAGCGCCCGAGACGTTCTCCCCTGGATGGGCATGGGGAATCCCACCGCGACCCTAATAGAGGATAAAGCGGGAGATAATGAATGAATGAAAGCTCAGTGGTGATGTAACTGCTGCTTTGACCATTATGTTGATCTGTGAGAAATGTTATCCATGTTACAAACTGCAGATCAAACTACTGACCAGCAGGATGTGTTGCTATGGTTTTAATGTATGCAGTGGTCAACACTCACCAGGAATACACCTACATCTACTACAATGCTACACACGTCCAACAGCTTACAATAATCATGTAATTACATAGATACACATAAATACAAACAAATTTTGTTTTTGTTTCACACTCTATATGGGGCAATTTTGAGAATTCAATTGACTTGATCCATGTTTTTGAACTGTGGGAGGAAACCGGAGAACCCGGAGGAAACCCACGCAGACACGGGGAGAACATGGAAACTCCACCCAGATGGGGATTCGAACCGGGAATCCCTAGCGCTGAGAGGCGAACGTGCCGACCACTAAGCCACCGTGCTCCCACTGAGCTTTATCCAGTAAAATGAGCAGTCTGATGGTTTGTGTAAACAGAGGGTGCTGGTCCTCATTATGATCATGTATTCCTGGTTTACAATAAAAGTTATTTATTTTATATTTAGTCACAGAATAAAAAGAAGCAGAGTGAAACTGCTGACTGAATACTGATTTTTAGTGAGTGTTGGTTAAATAATTAAAATGTCTTTTTTTTTTTTAGACTTAGACTAAAGATATTTAGGTAACGTATTTCTGTAGCTGGTCTGGTACTTATTTCTGCACTTGTAAGGAAGTGAGAAGGTAAAACATTTCTGGTTTTAAAGACGAGCTTCTGCAAAAGGTTCTAAATATAAAAAGGGAAACGTTCTAATCGAAGATCGCCGTCAATAGCAGTAGGTTAACATTTCAAGACATGACGGAATTCAGGCATTCATTACGAAACAACGACAACGATATGAAAATATTTCGGAAATAAAAATCTTGATAAAGGCGGCACGGTGGCTTAGTGGTTTAGCATGTTCACCTCTCAGCACTAGGGATTCCCGGTTCGAATCCCCATCTGGGTGGAGTTTCCATGTTCTCCCCATGTCTGCGTGGGTTTCCTCTGGGTTCTCCGGTTTCCTCCCACAGTCCAAAAACATGGATCAAGTCAATTGAATGCTCAAAATTGCCCCATATAGAGTGTGTCTGTGTGAGTGAGTGTACCCAGCGATGGATTGGCGCCCTGTCCTGGGTATATCTGCCCAGCGCCCGAGACGTTCTCCCCTGGATGGGCACGGGGAACCCCCCCGCGACCCTAATAGAGGATAAAGCGGGAGATAATGAATGAATGAATATATATATATAAATATATATATATATATATATATATATATATATATATATATATATATATATATATATATATATATAAAATAAATATATATATATATATATATATATATATATATATATATATATATATATATGACATCACGTCCAAAAGATCATTTAAAAAAAAAAAAACTTCTCAAACACCATAGAGTACCAATCAAAAATTTGGAAACGCCTTCTTTTTGTTCCACTTCTCTGTGGTTATCAGTTTGTGGACCACAGTACATACAGTGTACTCTGTTCTCTAATGGTCAGGACCCCAATAGTACCACTACTACAAGGCATTTGAATAATAATTGTTGTTATTATTATTATTAAAGGCAGATTACAGGTCACCGCTCATTAAAAGTCCTTAACTTGTGCTAGTTGCCACTTGAATAGATTAATGAAGAGAAATCACAAAAGCAGTATTGAATATTACTAAATTGCAAGAATCATATATGGCTTCCTGACTTCAACACCACTAAACACCTTTTTGATGAACTGGAACTTTGTATGCAAGTTGTTCAATAACTTTGGTTCTAGACCTCCACACAAGTCCAAAATCTGGATACACCACCTTCCTATGGATTCAGAACGGGGTGTCTATCAAGCTTCAAAACATTCACAAGTTCGTTATTTCTCCTTCAGCAGCTGCAAGTCCATTTCTTCTTCACCTCACTCTCTGCTTTGGTTTTGTTAGTGAGTTTAAAGCTGCCACATGCTGCTTGTTTTTTCTGCTGCCTTTTGACCTTTTTAGCCAGTGTATTAAAAATGACCTCCACCTGCTCCGTACTGCCACCTTTAGCTGAACACAGGTAGAAAGACATGGAGTGGACCTCAGCTAAGCGCTGCGCCTGTTCAGTGATGGCCGCAGTGGTGTTCGAGGTCAGCAAGTCAGCCTTGTTGCCTACGAGTGCACAGGGGATGTCAGGAGCGGGCAGGTGCTGCTGGCACTCGTCCATCCAGAGAGGAAGACTGCGAAAGGTGGCACTGTTGGTGACGTCGTAGACAAAGACCACTCCATGCACGTCGCGGTAGTAGTGCTGCACCATGCTCTTACGGAAACGCTCCTGACCTGCCGTGTCCCACAACTGCACCTGCTCAGAGCGAGATACCAGAGATATAAATAAATGTGTGCAATGAAACCTACCCAACATTCACAAGATTACTGGGGCAACATTGGGCAATTTTTCTTTTCCGAAAATGCATTGAGTAATGCTTTGTTCAAGTAAAAACACACCAGCATCCTGTAGACACGGTGGCACAGGAACTTAGTGGTTAGTATGGAGATCCAGGTTCGAAATCCAATCTGGATGGAATTTCCATGTTCTCCCTGTGTCCACGTGGGTTTTCTCCCACAGTCCAAAACATGAATTCAAGCTGAATTGACTGCTTTAAATTGCCACTATATAGTGTGTGTGCCCAGTGACGGATTGGTGCCCTGTTCTGGGTGTATCTGTCAAGCGCCTAAAATGTCCCCATGCCCATCCAGGGGAGAACGTCTCGGGCGCTGGGCAGATACACCCAGGACAGGGCGGCAATCTATCACTGGGCACACACTCACTCACACAGACACACTCTATAGAGGGCACTTTGGAGAACTCAGTTGACTTGATCCATGTTTTTGGACCTTGGGAGGAAACCGGAGAACACGGAGGAAACCCACGCAGACACAGGGAGAACATGGAAACTCCACCCAGATGGGGATTCGAACTGGGAATCCCTATCACTGAGAAACCACTTAGCCACCGTGCCGCCCGCACATAAAACATAATAAATTATATTATATTTAAATAATGAACAGTGAAGGCGGCACGGTGGCTTAGTGGTTAGCACGTTCGCCTCACAGCACTTGGGATTCCCGGTTCGAATCCCCATCTGGGTGGAGTTTCCATGTTCTCCCCGTGTCCGCGTGGGTTTCCTCCGGGTTCTCCGGTTTCCTCCCACAGTCCAAAAACATGGATCAAGTCAATTGAATTCTCAAAATTGCCCCATATAGAGTGTGTCTGTGTGAGTGAGTGTGTGCCCAGCGATGGATTGGCGTCCTGTCCTGGGTGTATCTGCCCAGCGCCCGATACGTTCTCCCCTGGATGGGCATGGGGAACCCCACCGCGACCCTAATAGAGGATGAAGCGGGAGATAATGAATGAATGAATGATAATGAACAGTAATTGGGGGTAAAATCAAATCATAAATCACAAAATGAACACACTTATTTAATAAAGGATTAACAGATCTAATGGTTTGCTGTTGCTTGGTTCGTTACCTTGAGTTTCTCTCCCTCCAGGTCCAGCAGCGTCTCTCGGAAATCCACGCCGATGGTGGAGTGCGAGTGAGCGGGGAAGAGCCCGGTGCAGTAGCGCTGCGTCAGGCTGCTCTTCCCGACGCCCGAGTCTCCCAGCACGATGATTTTACAGGTGCGACAGACCCCCGAACACAGAACCTGCCCCCGGTCCATGAGTGAAGCTCGAAGTCGGTTGAACTCGAACCAAAAAGCATCAATGAAGCACGAAAAAGCACTAAAGCTGAAGTTTGTGCTGTTAGTCCCACAGCTGCTGGTCGCCGCCTGTTTCACTATCAGGCGTTGTCCGTTTCATTTCCCCTCAAGCGTCCGAAACCACACACACACACACACACACACACACACACACACACACACACACGCTTCAGTCGTCGCATTACAACAAACACAATTCTTTCAGTTAGTGTTTAAGTTAAGGGGTGGCTTTTAAAGTCTGTAAAGAAAAAAGAATACAGGATTTTGGGGTTTTTTTTACCACCCGCAGCTTGAGGTTCATGTGAGGGACTTTAGACGTTGAGTTATCAGTACTCTGTGACAAGTTATTAATTTCTATAGCGCTTTTTATAACAGTACATTGTCACAAAGCAGAATGAAAAGCCTTTAAACCCCCAAAGAGCGAGCCGAAGCGACAGTGGCAAGAAAAAACTCCCTTTTATGTTGTTATTTAAGGAAGAAACCTTGGGAGGACCAAGACTCATCCTCCTTGAGCGGCCAGTAAGAGGGTTGTAGCTGAAAGAAAACATTTAGAACTGTTTGCACATCTAAACTATATTCCATCCATCCATTATCTTCATCTCAATCAGCTTTATCCTCTACTAGAGTCGTGGGGGTCCCCCCAAGTTCAAGTAATTTATTTATGTCGCTTTTTACACCAGTACATTGTCACAAAGCAGCTTTACAGAATGAAAAGCCTTTAGACCCCCAAAGAGCGAGCCGAAGCGACAGTGGCAAGAAAAAACTTGTTGTTATTTAAGGAAGAAACCTTGGGAGGACCAAGACTCAGTGGGGGACTCGTCCTCCTTGAGCGGCCAGGCAGCAACAACAGTGTAGGACAGCTATGTACAGATATTAAACAAATGGAAAAACTGGAAAACTATATGTGAGTCCATTAGGGGGTGTCCTGCAGGACCGCCTTGTCAGGTTCCATACAGTATTCGTCAGCAGAGCCAGCCCATGCCCATCCATGGGAGAACGTTTCGGGTGCTGGCGCGATACACCCAGGACAGGGTGCCAATCCATCACTGGGCACACACAATCACAGACACAGACTGCATATGGGGCAATCTGGAGCATTCATTCTACCTTGATCCATGTTTGTGGAATGTGGGAGGAAACCCACACAGACATGGGGAAGAACATGGAAACTCCACCCAGATTGGGAAAAAATTTGTCATCCACATTTAACCAATCCACATAGTGATACACATACATATACACACACACTGGTAATGTGAGCACATGTGCCTGAAGCAATGGCCAGTCTGGTACACGGTGCCTTGCCCAAGGTCACTTCAGCCATAGTTCTTGGTGGGACAAGGAACCGAACCGCAGACCTTCAAGTCAAAGCTGGTTCCTTAACCACATGCCTACCACTGTCCCCCTTCCTCCAGAATGCTCGATTCTCACCACTAAGCTACCAAACCCTTACACACATCTTACTATTCATTCATTCATTCATTATCTCCCGCTTTATCCTCTATTAAGGTCACGGTGGGGTTCCCCATGCCCATCCAGGGGAGAACGTCCCGGGCGCCGGGCAGATAGACCCAGGACAGGGCGCCAATCCATCGCTGGGCACACACTCACTCACACAGACACACTCTATATGGGGCAATTTAGAGAACTCAATTAACTTGATCCATGTTTTTGGACTGTGGGAGGAAAGCGGAGAACCCAGAGGAAACCCACGCGGACACGGGGAGAACATGGAAACTCCACCCAGATGGGGATTCGAACCGGGAATCCCTAGTGCTGAGAGACGAACGTGCTAACCACTAAGCCACCGTGCCGCCCCACATCTTACTAATGCTCTAAAATCTTTAGGGAAAGCCTCTCAAAAGGCTACAGGAGGACGACAAATGCACATAACCAAGGATGCCCCCACGATGGAAATAAACAGAATTATTTTAAACTCAATAATAATGCCACTGGACAGTATAGAGTTCAGCTATAAGGTTTTATAGAACTTATCATATTCTGAAGTTTAATAAAAGGATATAAAGATTTACAGCTGAGCTGTAAAATGGACTTTTTTTATGGTTTGATCATCAGTCATTAAGATTGCAGATTTAAAGACATCTGAGCACAAACTACATATTTTACAATTTACCTGGAAAATATGATGTACTGTACTATACAGATTGTGGCACAGTGTTTAGCATGTTGGTCCTTACAGTAAGAAGGCATGTTGATGGACAATAATCCAGTCTGTGCAATCTGCATGTGTTCCCTGGGTTTTTTCTGGAAACTCCTGTCTGGTTAAACCTCAGATTAAAATTGCATTATTTTTCAAAACATTATGCAAAATAATTTCCCCATCTAAGTGTTTAAAATAAGCCAGTAAAATATCCTATGCGCATTTCAGACATTAAACACAACATGATAAACTTCACGTGAACTTTACATATTTAACATGAAGGTGTAAAGTTTGCAGTTAGTTAAAAATTTGTGAGTCCTACCAAAGAAGCATACGAAATCCACCAAAGCACTGTAAATACGGTGACACAACAAAAATGTTAAAGAAAATGACCAAATAAAATTAATTTTCACATTGCATATTTTCCGCAGTAGTTCCGAATTAAGAGCTCAGCCTACGACGTGTTGAGCTTTTCAGCGTAAATATATATATGGTTTAAGAACACAATATAATGAAATATATATATGCATTGCTTGTGTTCAAACCTAGCTAGACCCATGTGCACAGCTTCAGAGGTGAGAAGTGTTAATGAGCTGAAACAAGGACCCTGGAACCGAAATCGAAACCATCCGAATTTGGATAGACATGTAAGATACAGAAAGAGCACAAACACACGTCATGTTCTGAAAATAGCTCACTCTTAAAATTTATAATAGTCAGAAAGCATATTTAAAGTCCCTGATTAGAGTTTCGCTGACGAGGAGAAAAAAGAAGAAGAAAAAAAGACCCTTAATTCATGTTCTGTAAAGGCTATGGAAGAAGACAGCTTGTAAAAATGAAAATATTGACCACTGCACAGGACAAAAGGGCAAACAGAAGGCTTCAAAGACTGGTAGCAAATGTCTGCTTCTTCATACATTGAAATCTATTTTTATTACAAAACAATCCATTATCATACAACAAACTTATTCAACAAACGTAACCCAACTGGGGCAGGGCAGAGTGTACAGGGGAGCGGTCACAGTGAGAGGACGTCGGGCTAGGTTCTAAAAGTTAGGAAAACAAATGTTATAATCAAACAGATTTACTCAAAACTAGACCGATGGCCGATTTTAAAACCCTCTTTTTGGACTTTAGAAGCACATCACACCTTCAAACCTTCAGTAAACGCCAGGTTGGGCCAAAAAAAGTGGATTGATTTTTAAATTATTCCTGCTGTACAGACAGCAGCTTGTTAGACACCTCAAATTTATATTGGGTTGGTTTGATGGTAAGAGAAAAACCAGGATAATATTGAGGATTAATAACCACATGGCAGTTTTTCTCTCATACCTTTCATTGATGAATATTAACAACCAGCCTGTACTGCAGGCGCAAAAACCACCTCCGCCTCATTTTGGTCACATACAGTTCTCACTTATCAGACATCTTTTCTTCATTACATGGCAGCTGCCAACTAAAGCAGGCTGGCTCAAAGTCACGCGATGCCAGCCACTGCATCTTTGGGTGGCTGCTCAGGTAGTGTCTGGGATGGTGAGAACACCTCGCAATAATGAACTCCCACCAACATCCATACCCATGAACTCACAAACTGATTGAATAGTGAGTATTAGAAAAACTCATTCCACACACTTTGAGCCTTAGGTGCTGAAAGGTGTGTCTACAAACAACTCCAATTCAAGCCAGTGATCTCAATGACCTCAATGTTTTTCCAAGCACTAGGATATTTTTGGTTTTATTTTAATCGAATCAGGTGCTTATATAAAGCAAACCATTAAACAAAGAGTGAAGGACACATGAAAAACATGGTATATTCCACTTAAGGCATTAAGTTTTGTTTCTGGTTGTTTCTTAATATCACTGTAATCTTCACAATGCAATTTAAAGTTATTGTATACTACTGTCCTAAAAGATTGACCCCCTGGTCAAACTCCATGTTTTGTTGATTCAAGTCATGATCTGCAGCATCATATTAGGAAAAAAGAAAAATTCAAATACAATTAATCCCATAGAAAAGTATGAGAATGTTTAATATTTCACAATTTTTTAATGAATTAAATTCATCTTAAATATGTTTTTGAAAATCAACAAAACATGCTTTGAGCAGTGGTGTCTACAGTTGTGTATTAAACTGTACACACCTGCAAAACAAAAATCAAAATATCGAGCTTTTAAAAGGTCCTGAGCACCAATCTCTCATTGCTGCAACTGTTGTTGGGGAAATAACTGGAAATTAAAATAAAAAATAAAATTTAAAAAAAATCACATATAGTCTTCAGCAATGAAATCAAGATTACAAATTGTATATTAAGAATGACTTGGTAATCTTTAATTTCCCAGGTTTACCCAGGATACCCAAAATAAGAAAATAGAAGGAAACTGCTTCAATATTAGTTCTTGTTACAATGGTCCTCCAAAATAAATAACCGGTCAGATCATTTAAAAGACCGGCAGAGTTGTGGGTTCGTCCAGTTTTCGCTCAAAAGCATGACGCCCAAAAACAATTGTGCTTGTAAGAACCGAGGTCATGTGACAGCACCAGGATAAACTGACAGCGAACAGCTTTTAAACAGATATTAAAATGGAAGACTACAAATTGCTTGGATTTGCTGGGTCTGTATTCAATCAGTTTAATAGCAGAACTGTACGTGTGCATTCAAATTCAACCGTTACCAAGCAAACACTTTACACTCCTTTAAACTAGATTTTTGGATTTGATTCGTTACCTCAAGCACACCAAAGAGCTAGCTGTGCTGCGTGTCCAGGTCTCCTGCATGCTGTGAGTAACCATCTAATGATAATGCTGTTATTTCTCAAATTTAAGCTGTGCAACATCATCTCCTACATGAGGATGAGGTACAAGACTTTGAGACGATGGAATTTATCCAGGGTTTGTAGCTAATCAGAATACCTGGGTTACTTAGTGAACAAATTTGTAAAAAAAAAAAAAAAAAAAATAGCATTTCAACTATAAATATGGGTTTATGAAAACGTTTAAGAAACTTTTAGACTTGACTTGCTAAAAAAACACACAAATTTAAAATTTTTTTAGTTATTAAGCAGTGTAAGAGTGCAAGTGAAACAGGTTCAGCTTTTAAAAAGGGTTTCCCTGGATGCTTACTGAAAAATATTTATATTCCTGTTTAATACCAGACCGGATTATAATCTCACCTGGTTCTGGGGTCATTTATGAAATCAGCTTACAGTTTCAAACTTTAGGACCTCACCTTCTAATAAAGCCATCCATCCCCTCACAGGTAAACCCATCCCCTCTACATCAAACAGCTCCACCCCCTCGCACAGCAACACAAAACTGGGCGCTCCAGACACACAGCTCATTTTATGCCATTTTTATTTTTTCATATAAATTACTCTTTAAAACAGAGGGGGGAAAAAAACGATGGTCTGAGTGAGCTCGGGTGCTTAACTATGGGATGTGACTTTCATTTGTGAGTGTGTGCAAACCCACACTTGCTAGCTCGTTGCCGTCAGACCAGGTTCACACCAGGGCATCTGTGTGTGGTCACGGGTGTTTTTTTTTTTATTTTTCTTCTTTCAGTTAGAGTAGTCATCAGCAAGGTTAAAAAAGTAAAATGGCCATTTTATTCTTCTCTCTTTCTCTCCAATTCCCTCCTCTTGTTTTCAGCCAAAGCTTTCGTCACCTCTCGGTCCCAAACATCATTTTGGGGGGTGGAGAGAACACGGAAAGTTCAGCACGGAAACATGATGCCTCTTGTGTTTTTTCCAAAAAAAAAAACAAAAACAAAAAAACAAAAAAACGAAATGAAAAAAAGAGGCCCCCCCCTTCCCCATCTCATCCAGTTCCACCCAATCCTACCTCTGCCCCACCCCCTTTTCAAGGTGTTCACATGTCATTGGCGAGCTCCTCCGTTTCCGTGGAGAGATCCCCGTTGACAGCGATCTTCGTATTTTCCTCGTAGCCGGGAGGCATGAAGGCCAGCGTGTACGGGTAGATCTTGTGACACTCGGCACGGTATGATTCGGCCGTCTCCGCCGCGTCTCCAAGGCTGCCATCCCGGAGACCATCCAGCACCTCGGTGCAGATCTGTGCGGGAAGAGAAAAGCATGCAAACTGAATAATCACAGTGCTAAAACACAGACAGGGGACAGAAAAAGGCACCATTGATTAAAACTTAAGCCAGGCTTAAAATCTAGAGTAACAAAATTGTGCTGAGGATCAGAACTGCATAACATAATGCTTCCAAGCCCATATGCTGATAACCACAATGTTCAGAGACCGCATTCTGATGAGTGATCTGAAGAGGCAAGATTTGATATATTACATTGCTGCTGAAAGGTACGATTAAATAAATAAAAAAAGTGTTTTTGCAAAACTCTAAGTAACTGTACATATAGTTTTATACACTAACAGTTATCCAAAAAAGGACTTAAGTGTATAGACACAGGGTGGTTGGCTAAAAATGCAAAAAGACAATTTCAATGCATTTGAATAAAGGATCTGCAACTGTCTGATTGTTTACGTGGACGTCATGGAGTGAGCCATAAGTTTTAGGGAAGTTCAGTTTAAGGTCTAAAGCATCAAAAACAAAATTCCCATTATGACTCATGTATGACTACAATCTAAGGTCTGGTGGTTTGGCATTTTATTTCCCCTTTTTAAAACGTCAGGATAGTTTCAAAGTTAAAAAAAAAATGCTTCTATTAATTAACTATAAGCATTAAATGCAAATGGAAACCACAAAATGACTTTACAATGAACTTATGAAGTATATATATATAGGAAATGTACTGTGTATTGATTTACTAAATAAGGTGTTGTGCTGACCCTCCCGCGAGTGTAATTGTTGGTTCTGCAGAATAGTTTCACTTCTTCATTTCTAAGACTGTAGAAAGATTTTTAGTTTAACTGCAGATAAATGAGGCTTTATCTACCACAAGTACTTCATTCCATAGGACTTGGTCATCAACACTGTGCCATACCATCAATCATGAACCCAATGTTCAAGTTAACTGCATTTTTATTCCAATCTGAATATTATTACCTGAATGGTTCTGTTACTGAGCGATTCATCCAGTGCTGCTGCGAGTTCCACAGCTTTCTTCTGTGATGAAGGATCCAGGGAGAACATGATTTTGGCAGCTTAAATCAGAAGAGCGAGAGCACAGAGTTGAGTGTTCCGTTAAAGCAGCATTGAGAAGATAACCGATGTGTGCACCAATCTCAATGTACCTGCTAATCGGTGGGGGATAGAGTTCGAGTGCGTGTTAAGGAAGGTCTGGTTGAAGCTCTTGGCGTTGCTGTCGCCGAACAACCGGGAAATTTCCTGCTTGAGAACCGTGCGGACTGGATCCGCCAAGTTATTCGCTTCCGACACTGCCGTGAGGAAACATCAGGCCGTGTCACATGACATTGAGGGACAGAGATGCTTTGAAATGCATGTGGGTCTAAAGAGCTCACCTCTCTTAAAAAAGCGACCTATACAGTGATGAAGCCAGGGGTTATGCTGATCTATAGCATAGGCTCTTTTTACAGACTGCAACATCAACAAGAACTTATCTGTAAAACAAAAAATATATAGTATACATTAATTAAAACATCACAAACGTGGATATAAAACAAAAAACATCACAATTGTATGTGGACATAGCAGTCAACACAGTGTTGTCAGATCTGACTGTTTAATACCAATATTCAAGTCTTGGTTTATTTATTTGTGCAATGCCAATTTATACATATTAATACAAACTAACATTTATACTTTTATAAAAAAAATTTTTAAATGTTAACCAATCAAACTTGGGCTTTGTAACGCTGTTTTGGGACAATAATTCTAAAGTACTACATAAAAAAAAGAAAATTGATTACTAGGGGTGAGCTGCAATATTCGCTGATTCGACGATTCGATTCGGAGAACCGTAGTCGACTATGAACCTCATAGTCGAATGTAGCATTTTGACCACATGGGGGCGCCCATGGCTGCTGCTAAGCATTAGTTTTTACATGAAATGTCTTTGTTTTCGTTATATATATAGCCTTTTGTCAAATAAAATCATCGTAATTTCTGGGGAAAAAAAAGAAAAAACAAAAACAAAAAAAAAAAAAGGTTTTCTTTTGTTAGAAAAACAAGTAAAATATAAAAAAAAAATCTTTTTTTAAAAACTATGCTTATAGCACCATCTCGTGGTGAAATTTTAACTGATTCGACTATCAGTATCGAATCAGATTCGACTACGAAAATCTGTAGTTGAATACAGCCCTATTGATTACATCTCCAACTGTGAACTTATTAATCTGATTGTTAGAGCAGCGGACGCTGGCTGTGGGTCGCATTAGAAGTTCTGCAACAAAAGCACGTGATTAGATTATTACTATAGGGATATGACCTCAGCTTCACCTCTTATTTATATCAGGGTGAAACAGAACCTAGTCAGACAATACATAAATAAAATGTAGCTATATAAGTATTATGACTCTTAATGACCTTTTAATTCAGAGGACTCAGTGACGTGAGGGAGAATATACACAGAGGGAAATGCACCAGGTTCTAAACGTATTGATTTACCACAGAACATGACGGAGGTGATTACTTTGGAAAATCCCATTCATTTCTGCCATTAAAAATCCTGCTTAGACACACGTGCCATATATGGGCATAGACTTCAGAGTCTTGATGGCTTGATGGCACATATATAAGCATAATGAAGCTCAATTGCACAGTTTAGTGAAACTCCATCTTTCTGGTGCCACGTCTTCACCTTTTCTAAAGTAGATCTCGAAGGCCAGCAGGTGAGTTTCTATCTTGTTCTTTACCAAGTTTTTTAAAGGAGTCAGGAACTTCACCGCCTCGTCTAATGGGTTTTCCACCTACAGACAGGAATCGAAAGCAGAACAGAAGACGGCGTCAGTTTTGAAATCTAGTTTCCATTCAAATTTACATGCGGTCAGTTTTTTTTTATAATGCTTCCCCCCCCCCTCGCACCTTAGCCAGTTTTTCTGGTATAAGTTCCTCTTTGGGTCCACCGATCTCCTCATCATCGTCCTCTTTCTTTTTCTTCTGGTTCTTCAGCTGCTTCTCTTTCTCCGCATTCTTCTTCTCTTCCTCTAGCTGAGCTTTCTTCTGAGCTCGCCGTTGTTTATTCCGCAGTTTCTTCAGCTCCTTATCGGACAGGTTTCCTACAAGATAACCATGTTTGCCATTTAAAGGTGCATACAGCAAAAAAAAAACCTTAAATGAGGTACAGACCTCTTTACTTATTTATTATTCATCCGCTTAAGACATTTTGGGTTGTGGGAGGTGCTGGAGCTAATCTATATGTAATCGAATACAGGAAGAAAAAAAGGGAAACGCGCCTGACAGGTGGCTAGACACACAAATACTCTCATCTAAATAAATTTACTATCTCAAATTTATCCAGTCGCATGTTTTTGGCTAAAGAAAACAAAGTTCCTTAAGGGGATCCATGTAGATTCAAGGATTTTTATTGTCACATCACCTAGTACTCGGATACTGGTGAGTGAAAAACTTATGAGCAAGCGCCCACAACTGTGCAAAAAAAATCAAAAATAAAAAAAGCAATATTTACAAATATTGTAAATATTTGTAGACATGTAATCTCCAAGTTAAAACACAGTAAGAACTCTATTCATCCTACTTAGAAATCAAAACCAGGTGCTTTCTGCTGAAAGGAGAGAGCATTAATGCCCCTTAAATGCCATCCTTACTTATAGACCAGTTAAGGAAATGTTTGTTATAGCCTTCGTGCTGATGGATGTGCTCATAAATAGTCCACTACTGCCCCCTTGTGTAAAACCATTGAAAGTTCATTTAGTTTTAGAATTAAAACCAACAGAATGTACTCTGTTTTGGCGGCGGCACGGTGGCTTAGTGGTCAGCACGTTCGCCTCTCAGCGCTAGGGATTCCCGGTTCGAATCCCCATCTGGGTGGAGTTTCCATATTCTCCCCGTGTCTGCGTGGGTTTCCTCCGGGTTCTCCGGTTTCCTCCCACAGTCCAAAAACATGGATCAAGTCAATTGAATTCTCAAAAATTGCCCCATATAGAGTGTGTCTGTGTGAGTGAGTGTGTGCCCAGCGATGGATTGGCGCCCTGTCCTGGGTGTATCTGCCCAGCGCCCGAGATGTTCTCCCCTGGATGGGCATGGGGAACCCCACCGCGACCCTGATAGAGGATAAAGCGGGAGATAATGAATGAATGAAATGTTTTGGCAGTTACATGGGGAAAAGAAATAATAATAAATTGAATCAAGCCCTCGGTTCTGATCCATAAACATCTCCCCCATTGATGTGACGTGTGTTACATCATGATGTTGCTCAGGTGTCACCCAGTTAACATCGGAATTAAAGTCATTCGACTTTCCATCAGCGTTATGCACAGAATGACTACGTTAAGATTCCCCAATTTACCTGACGAATAACCCACAATGTGTGTATATTAATTTTTGTGGTTAAATAAACCACATATAACCCTTTATATGAGCTTATTCCTATATCCGACTCCACCCTGTGCATCATGCATCATGCCTGACCAAACATTTGAGATTGTGTGCAAGTTTTGCTGAGTGTTTGTTACCAGTATCAGTCTGTAGCTCCTTGCTGTCGTCGGTGAGGGGGTTATCATGCAGGTTGAGGTAGATTTGAATGGCGGTGCTTGCAGCTTTGTAGTAAAAGGGGTGCATGCGCAACACGTCCTCCAGCTTTAATAGGTCTACATAAGAGCGTAACGTCATCTTCCGCATGCAGTACGTATGGAAGTCGAATTGATCGTCCGTTATCTCCACAAAGTGCTACAACCAGGACCAGAAAACATCACAATGTTAATATACAACAATGCTTTAATGTGTACTCAACTATTTACGTCGTGTTTTAACTTTATTAATATCCCAAAAAAACAAACAGGTTGCATTACAACTGAATCAATTTCTAAAAATTATTAAAAGGCTCTCGTCCTCCATCATCGGTACCTATTGTGTGATGGAGGAATGGTATCAGATGGGTGTGAATTGGGCATAATGAGGACAGGAAAGTATGTGGTTTATAAAAAAAATAATTTGCACATCATTGACCGTCCTCGTTTTGACCATATTTGAGACTCCAAAAAAAAAAAAATCAGTGAGGTGATTTCTTTTGTAAAGAGAGAAAAAAATATAAAGATTTATGTGAAAAGTAAACAAGTCGTATTAAAACCCACCCTTTCAATCTCATGGCATTTTTTGAGAGCATCTCCATATTTCTTCATGGACTTATAAGCAAGCGCACACTCCGTTTGGAACCACATGCACTGCATTTCGTTCAGGTTCTCCACTGCTGATGCCCCCTCCTGAATGACAACGAGAAGAAAAGATGAAGACACCCACTGGGTTACAAGGAATATTAATACTTCTGGATTCTGTTGTGCTGCTCAGGAAGCTGAACTAAAGGACTGGACACAAATATGGGTTTTATTTTTTGTTTTTTTTTAACCAACTGGCAAATACGGAAACAGAAACCAGAAACCTTCTGTTGTCCAGAACGGCAGTCAATGTTCCTAATTTTTCAAAACAATAATCAAAACTGTTGCCCATGTCTATAACGTAAATCTTTTTACATGGTGATTATTTGTTGTTACTGTTATTATGGTATATAGTCAGTGTAAAACAGTTAAGATTTGCCTTCTTCTGTAAATAAAACTCAAAAAACTGCCGTTAATGTCCAAATAGCTCAAAACACATCTACACCTCACAGTTCACATTGTTCTCTTGTCTCTCCCTTGTTTTTAAATTCACATAATAAACATTCCTCCCTTGACTTTAATTTAATTTAATTTAATACACAACTAAAGAAAGTAATTTAATCACCTGGTAACAATGATTTCAAAAGGTTTATGGAACATTCAAATTCATAAGACAATCATCCCGTACATGGAGGTCCAATGTATTTTATTTAATTTTTTATTTTTTTTTTTTTTAGAAATGGGTCTCAAGTTACAAAGCATTGATGTCGTCAGTGCTCTCACCCGAGTGAATTTGGAGCACATCTCCTCAGCCTCTTTAACCAATCCTGCCTTGAGCAGATACTTGGCACATTTAGAGTTAATAAAGCGATCAGCCGTGTCCAGCGCCTGAGCCTCATCCATCCAGCGTGCCGCCTCCCGAATGTTTCCAGCATGCTGTTGAAGGACAAAAACAGAGATGAAAAGGAGAAAAGAGGAGCTAATAAGCAAAGAAGCCTGAAGACGTTCCGTACATGAATACCTTATAGATCTTTGCTTTAATTAAGAAGAGCTCGATGAGAGTTGGCGTGCTCTCGATCGCAGCGTTGATGTACTCCAAAGCCAGTGTCTGCTGCCCGATTTGATCATAATGTTGTGCCAGGAAGTACTGCACCCACAGTAACGTGGTGGGGGGCTCCTCTTTACCATCATCTGAACCCAAATAACGATGATTAGAACCCGGGGAAAAGATTCACAACAGCACTGATTCTATGTGTTGAACTAAAAAAAACACTTACCGTTCTGATTGAACATCCGGCAGCTGTTTAAAGACGTTTCAAAACCTACGACTAATTCCTCAATTATTGTCACCTACAAAGAATGATTTAATACTTCAGACATGACCGACCACATGCAATTTCACTTAAATAACATGAATTTCAACCCCCAACCACTACTTGCCCTACTTCTTAACCACAAAATTAGGGTTAAAGTAGGTTGTAAATACTTTTGTACCTTGTCTTTATCCAGGTATAAAGGCTTGAGTGTAGTGAAGACTGGGGGGCAGCCTTTACTGAAGTTCATTCTTAAATACTTATCCAGGCACTCGCGAAACTTCTCACCTGAACAAAGAGGGTTCATTTTAGATTTGTGCTTATAGAAGACTCAACACACTATATATGAGGCACCAGTGTAATACGATCTAATTTATTAAATATATTAAACATTAGTTACATAATCGGAAAAGAAATTTAAATGCCTTCATCTTCCCAAAATCATCTTTTTCTAGGGGTGAGCTGCAATATTCGCTGATTCGACGATTCGATGAACCGTAGTCGACTATGAACCTCATGGCTGCTGCTAAGCATTAGTTTTTACATGAAATGTCTTTGTTTTCATTATATATATATAGCCTTTTGTCAAATAAAATCATCCTAATTTCTGTTAATATTTTTTAATGATGTGTGCGCTTTAACAATAGGCTACACATTAATAAAGCAAGTAAAATATAAAAAAATATATTTTTTAAAAACCACGCTTAAAGCGCCATCTTGTGGTGAAATTTTAACTGATTCGACTATAGGGAAAATCCGACGAATCAGATTCGACTATGAAAATCCTTAGTTGAAGACACCCCTATCTTTTTCCATTAAAAAGTATGAAAACCAATCTAATAAATGTAGCTGATTGATTAAGAATCAAGTACGAAACAAAAGTCGTGCAACGAAGTCTGAGAACTGGCCTGATTTTGCAGCTACAGGCTTTTAAACCCAGACAGAGGACCAGGGTTCCAGGTTCTTCAAAGCAATCAGCTTCCACATTAGAACAGCTGCATTAGGCCGTGGTTCTGCAACCTCGGGATTTTTAATTGACTTACCGGACAGGAAGTTGAGTGGTAATCTGCGAGGCACCAGACCCTTGGGGAACTTCACCCAGGCCTCCTCATAGATCTTCAGCTTCTCTTCTGTAGTGGCTGCAAAGAACATAAGAACGGATCAGACAGGAACCATTTCACGAGTTTTATATTTTTATATATATATGGCGGTACGGTGGCTTAGAGGTTAGCACGTTCTCTTCTCAGCGCTAGGGATTCCCGGTTCGAATCCCCATCTGGGTGGAGTTTCCATGTTCTCCCCGTGTCTGCATGGGTTTCCTCCGGGTTCTCCGGTTTCCTCCCACAGTCCAAAAACATGGATCAAGTCAATTGAATTCTCAAAATTGCCCAATATAGAGTGTGTCTGTGTGAGTGAGTGTGTGCCCAGCGATGGATTGGCGCCCTGTCCTGGGTCTATCTGCCCAGCGCCCGAGACGTTCTCCCCTGGATGGGCATGGGGAACCCCACCGTGACCCTAATAGAGGATAAAGCGGGAGATAATGAATGAATGAATGAATATATATATATATATATATATATATATATATATATATATATATATATATATATATATATATATTTTAAGGGGCAACATGGTGGCTTAGTGATTAGCATGTTCTCCTCTCAGTACAACACTATGTGTGTGATTCGTTTTTTTAGAATGTGTTGTAATAGGAATAAATAAATTTAAAAAATAAAAAAAAACACAGTAAAAAGCAGTTCTGTATACTGACTGTTCAGAGGTTGTGTTTCTATTGTATGACAGTTATTGAAATTGATATAGAATTAAAAGGTACCAGGTTTGAGGGCTTTTTCCAGCCCGTGGTAATAGGACCAGTTTTCTGGATTTCTCTCCTGTAGCCTATGGTAAACCTCTGCTGCATCTTCGAAGCGACCCAGGTTCAGTAGCAGCTCCCCTGCAAACATTTAGTCATCAAACAAAGGTCATCATCTCATGGGAAACATGACATTCGCTTAGCACAACCTCCAAAACGGCAAAAACAAAAACGCACCCCTTTGGGTCACATGAATAATTTTGACACCCACTTCAAAAATATACATATACTTTTGTAAGAGAAAAAAAAAAAAAAAAAGGTATAGACTTTTTAAAGTCTATAGCTGATCATTCTTCTTCAACTCGCTCCATCTCGAGAATACTCCATCATCCCAACAACCTGCATGTCCTCGCTCACCACATCCATAACCCTCCTCTTTATCCACATCATCCTCCTCCTACCTGGTGACTCCATCCTCAGCGTCCTTCTGCTGTACATGTCCCAACCACCTCAATCTCACCTCCCTCACTCTGTGTATTGACGGTGAATTTGTTTACCTCTGGTCTCCTCCACAGCCAGCTTGTCACAGATCTGTTTTTCGTAGGTGGTAAGGTGTTCCAGAGCCTCTTTGAGGAGCCCGGCCTCCCTCAGGACCTGGTTCTGATACAGGAGCAGCTCACTGTACTCATAATCCACCTTATCTGGAGATGTCTGCGAAACACAGTGAGGGGAAAAGATCATAAATCTGAGCTTTTGTAAGATCCACCATATTTTAACCTAAAACGGTATTATTCATTCATTCATTATCTTCCGCTTTATCCTCTATTAGGGTCGCGGTGGGGTTCCCCATGCCCATACAGAGGAAAATGTCTCGGGCGCTGGGCAGACACCCAGGACAGGGCGCCAACCCATCGAAAACGGTATTACTTTCTTTGAAATCAATGCTTTATTCTATTTTACTTCCATACCCCAGAGTAAAGGGGACTTGCGAAGTATTTAATGTAAGCCAGTAGATGGACCACAGTCTGTATCTGTAGAACTACAAAGTCCATTTTTATGGTAAGTGGAACTGATAAAATGGAAAATAAACTTTTGACGGGTTCTGTAGATTGCATTACGGAATATTGTATTACTTCGTATTTGTAAATAAAATGTACACAAATTAATAAACAATAATTATTAAATTATATAAATAAATAATATAAAATAAACATCTTGCATGCAATCTTATCTTTGTAACGCCATCATCTTATACAAAGACAAGTTGAAATTTCAGCAGTGTGGACTGAAAAGCTAAAACTCATTACAGATGTAGTGGATCAAGCAAAGACTATAAACGGCATAATTAAGTTAGTAATAGCAAATGAAAGCATTTGCTCCCACAGTAACCCCCTTGTTGCAGACAATCAGGGTTCATTGTGTAGACTCGTGCCAGCCCACAGCTTCCTGTGACAATAAAGAAATGCATGCTGGGACAAAGAAAGGAAGTGGGCCGGTCCAAGAGTGCTGTGCTGCCAGGGTTACAGAGCTCACAATACAAATTCAATCACACTCCTGACTCAGTGTTTTTATATAAACACAGCATCAGCAAACTAAAGGTTCAACAAGGTCTGTATTATCCCATCACATTCAATTCATCTGCTGCTAAAATAAATGATGCATATTTGTTATTGTGAGGAAAAGTCTTTCCCCAAAGCAGTGGAGTTTGCATGTTCTCCCCATCTCTGTGTGGGTTTGCCTTTAAAACCTCAGTATTCTGTATTGACTAGGTGTGAATGCTCACCCTATAAGCAATGGGATAAGACTCAGCATCCAGAAACCAAGATCAGATAATGCTGTGCATCCAGATTATTATACTTAAGCCATTATTTTCCAGTGTCATATGTTTAAATTTAATCAATAGCCGTGTTCACACACTTTTTGCGGAAGCTCCGAGTTCATTTCTCAATCCGTGCTCACCTGTTGCGTTTTCCTGAACTCTTCAATAATTTTGGCAGCCATCTCGTAGTCCTCTAACAGGTGATATGCGATGGCATAGCCGATCCATGATGCTCGCTGGGCAGGTCGCAACTGGAGCAGTTGGTATCGGGTCTCCTACACACACACACACACACACACACACACACACACACACAAATAATCAAATACTGCCAGGGTATAAAAGTTGCCCAAGTCACCCAACCCAGTTGCAATGATTACAATCATAGACTCCGAATTTTTTTTAATAATTGTGTGAGATTCAGAAGCAAACACATGTATTAAACTAAATTAGGATCCAGCACTTCACCGTGTCAAACAGGACACAGGACTTCATGTAGTCACCAGATTAAAGTCACTGTTTTTCGTTTTATTGTTATTTTTTTCATGTTTTTTTTAAGCTTCACCACAACCAAATCATTCCATCTCATTACAACTGGTTGTGGAAAACCTCGTGCTGCAGTGTCCTCAATTATTTTTATTGAAGCCATTACAATTTTTCATTTGGCTCAAAGCTTGCTACCAAATACATGATGACACTCGTGGTAACCTTTTATCTTTCGCTTAGATACAGCGCAATTTAATTTGACTTGCATTAACATCTTTAATTTTCCGACGGACATCGACGAGTCCTCTGACTCGACCGTCACACTCCTCACCCTGTAGCCCTCCAGGTCCCTCATCTGAATCTGCAGCAGGGAGAGGTCTCTCAGGATCTGCAGGTTATCTTTGTCCCATTTCAGTGCGTTCCTGTAGCACTTAATTGCCTCGTCGTACTTCTTATCAGAGCGCTGCAGCAAACCGTACACGTGCCAGCCTGGGCATGAGGGTTAAGGCTGAAGCTGAGCAGAGTTGGAGATAACCTGCCTTTAACAAGCAGGTTCACACATCACCAGATATAAACAAACTACTGAGGACTATATTTAAACTGCTCTGAAATTAGACACAGTAAATGATAAGAAGTTCCCAGTGGACACGGAGCTGGAGGAAAATGGAGTGCGTGTCCGTTTGTGTGTGTGTGCAAAATCGGCTAGTGGGGTCGGTCAAGATGGAGGTCGGGCCCACAGCAGGAATCTTGGCCCAGATCCATCATTCTCCACCCACCAGAGCTAGACTTCTCCCTCACACACACACACACACACAGGGTGCAGAGTCTCAGCTGCAGAAATGTGACAGTCTACATGGTAAGGATACAGACATGGCTCTTCAGGTCATTTCGAAGGCCTCTTCGAACCAGTTCATAGGCCTCCTCTTTCTTCCCCAAGCAGTTAAGCGTGAGCCCCTTCATCGCCAGTGTCTCTGAAAATACAAATTTATTTACCAACAATAATAATAATAATAATAATAACAACAGCTGGCCAAATTAAAACATTAACAGGTTCATTCATTCATTATCTCCCGCTTTATCCTCTATTAGGGTCGCGGTGGGGTTCCCCATGCCCATCCAGAGGAGTACGTCTCGGGCGCTGGGCAGATAGACCCAGGACAGGGCGCCAATCCATCGCTGGGCACACACTCACTCACACAGACACACTCTATATGGGGCAATTTTGAGAATTCAACTGACTTGATCCATGTTTTTGGACTGTGGGAGGAAACCGGAGAACCCGGAGGAAACCCACGCGGACACGGGGAGAACATGGAAACTCCACCCAGATGGGGATTCGAACCGGGAATCCCTAGCGCTGAGAGGCGAACGTGCTGACCACTAAGCCACCGTGCCGCCCATTAACAGGTTGTATTACGTTATCATTTTTAAATAAGTATGGATTTCAATAAACAAATGAAAAATGAGAGGTGACAGATCTCAAAACAGTTCGAACACAAGCATCTACGAGGGGCTAATTTTTTTTTTCCTTCACCTCTTATGACCCTACGGGTGCAAATTTAAGGGCTTTTTCCAGCCTGTGGTAGTAGGACCAGTTTGCAAGCTGATTCACAGTATACAACTCTTAATCTTTAAATCATTTTGTTGACTCGTGTTTATTTAGGAACTTGAATTATATTTGGAGTCTATTGATCCTGGACATGATCCAAACCTTATTTGGGCTGTCTATCGATGCCCAAATTCAAATATAATGTTTCTTTGACGCTGTAACTGAAAATACTCAAGTAAACCTTGAGCCATGGTAATTTAATAAAATTAAAAATATGATAATAATATTATTAAATGTGCTTGTAGGACTTAAACTTGAGGCACGACATCATTCTTAAAACACCACAACTTTTGTTTACATGAAAATATTAACACCCACGTCTTTGTTATCGGTCTAAAATCTGCTTTATCGGCAAAATACGCAGCTAGGAAAATAAAGCAAACTGAATTACTATGTAGTGACATCACATCATACAGCATTTCTTACCTCCATGCTCAGAGAACTTGGGGTTGGACAAAATCTGCTTGCAGAATTTCAGCCCATTTCTGTATTGCTTGTGCTCATAGCACCTCTAAAACAGAGAACGAGGAGCAGAAATTACACACTTCGTTATGGAAAAACTTTGAAAACACGGTTCTTAAATCTAGGCAACAATCAGAGGACATAAGGTTTATTACACAAGTCTCACCAATCATTATACCAAACCCAGCATTTCTCAAAGTGTGAGTAAAGCCATAACCCCTAGGGGATGCTGCATCATGGCTGACCCTGTGTTTGGACCCCAGCCATCAAGTTGGGACACTGCGTGCAAGCTGCTTTGGACAAAAGTGTCTGCAAATAGATTTGATGTACAAGACCCAACATGGTGTGCTGTTTGCATTAAGTTTCAATAAACTGTTGTCAGGTCAGAGTACATAGCATCCAGATGTGGGTGGAGTTAACTCAGGTATTTTAACTCAAATTAAATTCAAAAAATTAAATTAAAAATAAATTAGGTCATTTTTTGGACGCTTTTATCCAAAGCGACTTACAAGGTGAGCACAGGGTTCATCACAACATCCCTGGAGCAATGAGGGTTAAGGGTCTTGCTCAAGGACCCACACTGGTAACTTCAGTGGACCTGGGATTTGAACCCCCAACCTTCAGATTGATAGCCCAACACCCTCACCACTGAGCTAACCCACCCACCAAACTAAAAATTTCTGATTTGAAAAGTTTATTTTCTACTCATCAAGTAAACTACCATCTACTAATGAGGCTTCGTTTGCAATTTGGTCTCCTCTTTGATGTCGGTTCTAGTTGCCTCATGAGGCTTCAAACTAAGATCAATGTGTTAATCCCCAGATCCCTTGTATTATTTGGCGTTCCCATCATTTCGCCTGGCCCCTGGCTATCGGCACTCACAATCACACCAACTGTAGACTTGTGTATTTTTGTGGACAAACTGTAACTTAGTTACAGCACTGTGATGACAACAGAACACACCTACAACTGAGAGCATGTTTGGACAATGCATCTCTTGAGCAGCACCCAGAAGACAAGACATCATCAGTTTGGTGGGGTGGGGTGAGGGGGTTAAAAGATGTTTTCACCTGAATTAGATTAGTCAAGCCCAAAACTTATAACAACCTTCATGATGTGATTAATGGGTGTGATATGGGCATTAAATAAACCAATGAGCAGGTTACTTGCCATTCCCCTCTCGAGCCTGGTGTAGTCTGACAGGTGGATTGCCATTTCACCATAACTAACATAAACTAACATTTACTCCATTAAGGAAACGACATCAAAACCAGTTCAACATACTGAAGGACAATGATCCGTATCGAAGTAAACCACTTGTTCTGGCCAGACCCTGACACCTGATGTTACTACAAATGGCTGACAGCTTGAAAAAGAATCTGGGCTTGCTTATTTATTTAGGAGCTCAATGTCTGGACAGCATTAACGCCAATCTCCTAACAGAAAAGGTTACAAGAAGTACAATCATGGGGCAATTTAGAACTTCCAGATCAGCATGTGTTTGGAACGTGGGGAGAAACCAACACCGATACAGGGAGAACATGCAGACTCAACATAGAAATGACATGGGTTTTTAATCAGGAATTAAACCCGGGACCTTCTTGCTGTGGGGTGAAAGTGTTAATCCCCATCTTTTGTATCCCCACCCCCCTTTAATGTGTACGTTTACCTTAATAAGGACCTATGAACTGGTTTGTGGCAGAAAAAAATTCAGTGTTAGTACACAAACTTGATGTTCAGCTGTTTTGCACACATACGTACTACTAAATTAATCTTAGTTTATTTTGTCCATTGTAAAGATCTAAGACAGATCTCTGACAGACACACATTAATTCAGGCAGGAAATTGACGATTAAACCCAAAATATAAAGGACTGGAAACGAATCAACTTCTACAGCATCTCTGTATTTGTCACACCAGGTAACCAGGCACCTAGATCATTTGTGATAGTGTTACTATGACCTACATTGCTTTTATTGAAAAGACACTTCAACCACACAATAATCCTTAGAAAGTCAGTATCCTTCAAGTTGCACAATGAAGCTGATGCCCGATTATGTCAGATACAGATCCCAGTAAGGCTGCATGTATGCCACTGGCCAGGTATACAGAAGGAGGGTGGGTGGAACATCCTGCAAGTGGGTTACACCACCCACTGATATTGCATAAGTAGACGTTAGGGGCAATAAGGCAGAAGACTGGCCTCACATGCCTTGGAGGACTTCACCATCCCAAGCGGATAATGCTATTGAAGGAAGATGTTCCAGAAAGGTGGGGATTTGATAATCTCTGGGAAAAAAAAACAAACTAAAATTCTTAGTGAATAACCCTAATAACTGATATTAGAAGCTGCGGACTTCACCAATGCAAGTGAACATGTCGTCATGAACCTGAAAGCACTTTGCATATACTGTGCTTTTAAGTGGAGCTAAGCTTAAGACTGATTTCCTTTACCAACAACCCACAATCAATCATGTAATCAGCGAAGCCTCACACTGGCTTTTGTTTCCCTGCAATTTAAGTCTATAAACAGCAACCACAGGTCTGAGTTCAGACCCCAGTCATGTTCCATCAAATAAACCCCCAGTTAAAACCAGGATTAAACAGCCAGTAATCATCTTAACACTGTACCTCAATCAAATATCACACTACAGAAATGATTAAAACACTGTTTCTAGCTCAAAATTTGGATAAAGTCTCAAAACGTCTGGTCAGCAGCCTGCCCAGAAGCATTAGCTGATTTCATGTAAATATGAATTGGCCTCGGCGCAGAGACGCACATTTCTGTTTATACAATGCACAAAGAAAAGGAGCAGCTTCTAGAATTTTTTAATCTGCCCAACTCACACAGATGCACAGTATAAGAGAGACTGCTGGCATCAGCGGCTTTTTGATCCACTGCCGTGAAGTAGACATGACTCAATAGAACGGAGAACATTACATTAGTTTAGTTGGAGACTAGGCTGCATGGAGCTTTAAAAACTTTCAGCTGTTCTTTAAATACTTTGCACTTCACACCCATCAAGAAAGGCCATTATATTAAATGGACTCGCCTTTTAGCATCACACACACACACACACGTTATTTATCTGATTCCAAACAATAAACATGGTAGCACTGCAAGCACAAAACACTTAAGATTCAACACACACCATCCACCAACTGAATCAAGGCTCCAGCGGTGCATGATACCTTGTGGTTTAATGTGCAATGGACATTGCATTTGCACAAGAACAGAAAAGTGTGAAACACCCAATTCTTCTGTAATCTGCTACGACTAACAGTCACAATGTGTAAACAAGGCTTAGATTAAACACACAAATGCACTGCTTTACCGTATTATAAATTTAGCATCCAGCACACAGTCGAGGATCCAAACTCTGCAGATTATTGCAAATCGAAGAGCACATCAGTTGCCTTGCTTTTAATATAAAATACGAAAGCGAAACAATAAGATCGCCTGCAGATTCTCAAATCACTGAAAATCACCCCAGTGGATTTGAAATACCTGCCCAATAAATTCCAAAAACAAGTTTCTGGACATAAATAAGCACACGGCTTTGCCCTGCATTTCTAATAACAGCATTTAGGTTAAGAACGTAAAGACCAAATGCAGTTCAAGTAATGGAACCCCAAGAACAGAATGTTGCAGGTTTGCAATTCTGTGAAATAAAGCATTAAACTTCATGACTTATATTAACAGAAAATACATGTATAGCTAACATCCTCTTATTAAAGGACCAAGAGTAACAGGGTGCAGTTTAAAATATATTTATATTTTTATTTTATATTTTTATTATATTACTACTGTGCCCTCAGTTTTTAAAAATTATAATAAAAAAAACAAAAAAACATGGAAACTACACCTTCACCACACCATCAACATCAGGTAGCAAACTCAAATGTAACCTGGGCAGAATAGCAATATATCCGCCTCACAATGAGAAGGTCCCCGCTTTTCGGGCAAACAAAAGTTCTTTCTACAAATCCTCCCTGTTCCTGAGTGGGTTTACCTCAGGTTCTTAGATTCTCTGCAAAATTCCAAAGAGAAGCAGATAGGTATACATACTGAAAATACTACAATTGTTCCAAAAGACACTGATGCGGTCTCTACACTACTTAAAAAGTACTAAATAAAGCTTAAGAACAAAATATAAAACTTGAACCCAGAAGGCTGTTCTTACAATCTAAAGGCTGTTAGAGCCCAAACCCCCCCCCCCCCCCCCCTCAAAAAACAACCACCAAATGGCATCAACTTAGACCAAAGTTAGCGTTCTGGACGAAGAGCATGCAAAGGAAAAAGGAGAGTTAAAACACGCTGAGTAATGAACTGTGTCTGAACTGCCAAAGACAAACCACTAAATGGAGCCCACACCTTAACCACACCCGCAACACAGAGTAGCCACTCTAAACGCCACCCCAACAGCCTGGGCCTAAACCTCAAAGGCCGATTTCACCTCCCAACACTGTGTGCTGATCCAGAAAACAAACTCCAGTCCTGAATTCCACTCTTGGTGAATCAATAATCAATGATAACTTCTCCACTGATGCAACAAACATGTGTTGATATAATAAACATCTAAAAATTAACATTAACCAACATTTGGGTAAAGACAGCAATACAGGATGCACATTAAAACCACACCCTAAAGGCCATGTCCTATACCCCCCACAGGCAAAATAACCACCCAAGGGTTGAGTACTAGATTCATAGATTATGTTGTGAGCCACAAAGGTGAAACAGTGGAGGTTTAAGCTCAAAAGTTACAACAGGGACAAAACCAAAGCCTTTAAACGTCTAGTTAAACTTAGACGAGCTCCTGATGAATCAAAACTTTTGACTGGTACACAAAAGTTAACCCATTTATGAACACTTACAATAACCAGTTTTACCTTCTACCACGAACATCAATAAGCATTTGCCAGAAATGTGGTGCAATTGACATTTTAATGTTAAACTGATGCATGTTTCCATCATTTCTTTCTGATAGAGTGCAATCCCAATGGCTGGAAATGGTGTAGCGGCTTTATTCGAATAGATTACAACTACGTGTTATATATTTAACGCGAAAATGTGTAGTTTGGACCGAGATAACGATGGAATTGAATTGTAATGGAGTTTATCTGGGTCTCATAGAAAGTAAAGGGACTCCTGTGGACATGTGCTTAGAGGCCCCGGTCTCTTTGGGCATGAGCACAATGCTAACGACGTGCAACCTCAAAAAACCACAAGTCCGAGCACAATGCCGGCGTTGAGAAGAGTTTAAACACCTAAAAACAGTGCAGAACCAACATCTGTTTATAGTTTTATTGCATTGCATAACCTCGCAATCGTGGAAAGCTTTATTACAAGGGGCGACGAGCGAGGTAGCGTATTAGCGAAAGCAGGTCACGTTTCAAACCGCATCATCAAGCACGCAAGACTAGTGCACTACCAAGGGTGTCACGGCGGATTTAGGTCGCCTATTTAGCCAAGTAGTGCGCTATTTGAAAGCAGCCCGGTGCATGGCTACAGTTAGTCAGCAAACGGCATTTAGACGCACACTCGAATAAAATGGTGCACGTTGACTTGTGTTTTGGAGTAAAAAGACAACGACAAAACACTCAATTGGCGATGCAAGTTCTAAAAAGTTATAAAAGTCTGCAAGAGACCGTTGAACCTTGTTGAGATTGCTAACGATTGCCACAGAGCCATGTCCCAAACCGCGACCCATTTCCCGAATAGGGTACTAGACTTACACCCTCGGCGCACGTACCGGGAACAGCTTCGTAGTGCACACGGTGCTGTTTGGAACGCGACCCATATTAGCCGAGCAAGGCCATTATAGTGCGACTTTATCTGTTTATTGAAGCTTAAAATGTGTGTAGATTAACTACAAATCCGCTCTCTGTTCGTTGTACAACGCATTAGGGGATTAAAGAGCACACGACGAGGGCAGAACAATAGCGCCAACAGCCGTGCATTTAAAACGGTAAGTTTAACAAAGACCGCGTTAGCGACTTTTCAGTTAGCCTAAAGCTAACCACCATTTGACAGCAAGCGTTTGTCATGGTGCGCGGCTTGTGTTCGCAAATCGATCTGCCCCGCACGACAAGCGGGTGAAGTCGGGGCAGTTCGCGGGGCTGATAATGGTGGCTCAACGGGGCAGGTGTGCGTCGGGACTCACCAGGATCCTCTTGAAGAGAGCGTTCTCTTTCGGCGGTAACGTGACTGTCGGCATCCTCGCAAGCTCGCTTTCGGCTCGGCTTCAGCACATGTGAAATGAGGGCTAACAGCGTCTTCCCCGGTGTTCACCCCCCTCGCTGTAAGAGATCCACGCTCGGCTCGGCTCTGTTGCCCTTTTCGGACTCCCCTCCACCCCTCACGTGGTGACAGAAAAGCCCCAACGCTCCCAAAATGGCCGATAAAGCTGCCGCTTCTCCTCCGGGTCAAGTTGCAGGTTGACAGCACGTCTTTCTCCGGTGCTATTGCGCATCACCAACAGCAGGGGGCACCCTTGGGACACCGGCACCCGGTCATAAATACAGGGGTGGAGCTGGGGCTGATCTGAACCTCCTTTGCCTTGTTAGGAAGTGGATGGGTAGAGTTAATGTGAAATGTGGTTGATGATTATATTATGGGCTTATTGTTTAGCACGGGTTCAGGTTCGAATCCCAATCTGGGTGGAGTTTCCATGTTCTCCCCCTCATGTCCGCGTGGGTTTCCTCCTGGTTCTCCGGTTTCTTCCCACAGTCCAAACACATGGAGTCATGAGACATCGAATGCTCTAAATTCATTCATTCATTATCTCCCGCTTTATCCTCTCTTAGGGTCGCGGTGGGGTTCCCCATGCCCATCCAGGGGAGAACGTCTCGGGCGCTGGGCAGATACACCCAGGACAGGGCGCCAATCCATCGCTGGGCACACACTCACTCACACATACACACTCTATATGGGGCAATTTTTGAGAATTCAATTGACTTGATCCATGTTTTTGGACTGTGGGAGGAAACCGGAGAACCCGGAGGAAACCCACGCAGACACGGGGAGAACATGGAAACTCCACCCAGATGGGGATTCGAACCGGGAATCCCTAGTGCTGAGAGGAGAACGTGCTAAACCACTAAGCCACCGTGCCGCCGGTTGATGATTATATTATGGGCTTATTGTTTAGCGGGGATTCAGGTTCGAATCCCAATCTGGGTGGAGTTTCCATGTTCTCCCCCCCCCCCCCCCCCCGTGTCCACGTGGGTTTCCTCCTGGTTCTCCGGTTTCCTCCCACAGTCCAAAAACATGGATCGAGTCAATTGAGTTCTCCAAATTGCCCCATATAGAGTGTGTATGTGTGAGTGAGTGTGTGCCCAGCGATAGATCCTGGATGTATCTGTCCAGCGCCCGAGACGTTCTCCCCTGGATGGGCATGGGGAACCCCACCGCGACCCTAATAGAGGATAAAGCGGGAGATAATGAATGAGTATGAGTTTGTTAGACGTCTCGTTCAAAGAATTTAGCGGGGATTCAGGTTCGAATCCCAATCTGGGTGGAGTTTCCATGTCCTCCCTCATGTCCGCGTGGGTTTCCTCCTGGTTCTCCAGTTTCTTCCCACAGTCCAAACACATGGAGTCAATCGAATGCTCTAAATTGCCACATATAAAGTGTGTGTGCTCAGCGATAGATTGGTGCCCTGTCCTGGGTGTATCTTCCCAGCGCCTGAAGTGTTCGCCCCTTATCCAGAACACAAAGACACCGAAATGATCTCAAACATTTAACAAAAGCTTGCAATACTCAGCAGAAAGTAAAATAAATATTGTACATAAGAATAATAATCATCACGACAACAATAATGATTATTCATTTTCATTGTTCATTTGAGAATTTATTAATTGATTGATTTTATAGTAGCGCATAAGATGATCGAAGTGCTTCTGAGGCAAATAACTTGGACCGAATGGCAGTATAAAATAGGTATTATTATTATTATTATTATTATTATTATTATTATTATTATTATTACTACTACTACTACTACGTTAACGTAAACGGCTTTTACTTTGACATCCATTCAAAAGAGTAGAATAACGGTTAACCTGCAGGGCTAGGTCGGGTACCAAACGGTTTTCTTTTTGTTACGAAGTGCACTACGAAAAGCCAATACACAGGTTTATACCATATGCTTACTAGGGCGCCTACCGAGTGTGTGCAACTTAATTTGTAGTACACGCTATCGCTTTGCAGGTTTCTCCGCTTACCCCGTCTTTCTGTCTTGACACTTCATTCAAAGTGAAATTGGTGTCTGTTAGAGGATTTCTCTTCTGATCTTTAGTTCGTTTTTAAACAGCAACAACAAACTCCCGCTAACATAAGGTGAGAGGATTAAATTACTGAACTATCCCATGTCATTCTGAATATGCTTATTAATTAATCGGGCTAGTTTTGACTCGCTGCTTTTAGTATTACGTCGTGGTGAATTAGTATTGTATTAGTATTACGTCGTGGTGAATTAGTATTGTATTAGTATTGTATTTGTATTAGTATTACGTCGTGGTGAATTAGTATTGTATTAGTATTACGTCGTGGTGAATTAGTATTGTATTAGTATTGTATTAGTATTACGTCGTGGTGAATTAGTATTGAATTAGTATTGTATTAGTATTACGTCGTGGTGAATTAGTATTGTATTAGTATTACGTCGTGGTGAATTAGTATGGTATTAGTATTGTATTGGTATTACGTCGTGGTGAATTATTATTGTATTAGTATAAGGTCGTGGTGAATTAGTATTGTATTGGTATTACGTCGTGGTGAATTAGTATGGTATTAGTATTGTATTAGTATTACGTCGTGGTTAATTAGTATTGTATTAGTATTGTATTGGTATTACGTCGTGGTGAATTATTATTGTATTAGTATAAGGTCGTGGTGAATTAGTATTGTATTAGTATTGTATTGGTATTACGTCGTGGTGAATTAGTATTGTATTGGTATTACGTCGTGGTGAATTAGTATTGTAATAATATTGTATTAGTATTACGTCGTGGTGAATTAGTATTGTATTAGTATTGTATTGGTATTACGTCGTGGTGAATTAGTATTGTAATAGTATTGTATTAGTATTACGTTGTGGTGAATTAGTATTGTATTAGTATTGTATTAGTATTACGTCGTGGTGAATTAGTATTGTATTAGTATTGTATTGGTATTACGTCGTGGTGAATTAGTATTGTAATAGTATTGTATTAGTATTACGTCGTGGTGAATTAGTATTGTATTAGTATTACGTCGTGGTGAATTAGTATTGTATTAGTATTGTATTAGTATTACGTCGTGGTGAATTAGTATTGTATTAGTATTACGTCGTGGTGAATTAGTATTGTATTAGTATTGTATTAGTATTACGTCGTGGTGAATTAGTATTGTATTGTATTATTATTGTATTAGTATTGTATTAGTATTACGTCGTGGTGAATTTTAGTATTGTATTAGTATTGTATTAGTATTACGTCGTGGTGAATTAGTATTGTATTAGTATTACGGCGTGGTGAATTTTAGTATTGTATTAGTATTGTATTAGTATTACGTCGTGGTGAATTAGTATTGTATTAGTATTACGGCGTGGTGAATTTTAGTATTGTATTAGTATTGTATTAGTATTACGTCGTGGTGAATTAGTATTGTATTAGTATTGTATTAGTATTACGGCGTGGTGAATTTTAGTATTGTATTAGTATTACGGCGTGGTGAATTTTAGTATCACGTCGTGGTGAATTATAAACTATATTTTCTGTAATGCTTTTTCGGTTCGACTGTAAAATTAACACCCAAATAAGACGATGGAAATTGAAGCCTATCATTGAACCACGAATTAGAACACGCCGCTCGTATCGCACGTTCCAAACCGCGTTCTAAACCCTTAAAAAGCGCCTTCATAAGAGCTCGATACACTTGACCAGAGTCCTCATTTCGGAAACCTCTTCGTACCGATGTGAGTTTCGGACCGAGTCAGAGGCAGCTCACGCTATCCACGCCACATTTAATATACTTACACGCTAACGCATCCACGTTGACGGAGCTGCTTTGTTTCTGAGGTAAATCAAGAATGAAAGATAAATAAATAGTTCTGTTAAATATATCCATAATCTTCTATATAAGTTCCCGTCAGCAGCAAACTATTTTAGGGGACAGCAACTATATTAGTTACTCAAGCTATATTAGTGTCTATATTAGTGTACGGTTTATGACACAATTCATTTCCGAGGCCTAATTTTCATTCTGTAAAATATGTTTTAATTTACAGAAAGCGTCAATATCGATAAAGTCTGTGTATTTTGTTCACGTAAGCCTTTTTAAAATGCACTGACACCTAAAGGGAAGGATATCCATTCATTCATTCATTATCTCCCGCTTTATCCTCCATTAGGGTGGCGGTGGGGTTCCCCATGCCCATTCAGGGGAGAACATCTCGGGCGCTGGGCAGATAGACCCAGGACAGGGCGCCAATCCATCGCTGGGCACACACTCACTCACACAAACACACTCTATATGGGGCAATTTGGAGAATTCAATTCACCTTGATCCATGTTTTTGGACTGTGGGAGGAAACCGGAGAACCCGGAGGAAACCCACTCAGACACGGGGAGAACATGGAAACTCCACCCAGATGGGGATTCGAACCGGGAATCCCTAGTGCCGAGAGGAGAACGTGCTGACCACTAAGCCACCGTGCCGCCCGGGGGAAGGATATCCTTTTTTAAAGGTGTTTATGGGGAGAGTGACTTACCCCAGCTTTTGTGCAAAACGATTGTTTGCCCAGGAGGCAGATGTCATGTGGTTATGCTGGATCATAAATAAATGGAGCCGTCACCCCATGCTGCCCCCAGTCACTGCTCACTGTGTCATGGCTGATGAGCAGATCCAGGCACACCCTTTTGTGAATGAGGGTTTCATGCACAACCTCACTCACCTACACTCGGAAAAACTGCCAGTGTTTGGATTTTACTTTAAAAAATGAATTTTCTTTAACATAACCGATTATATACATGTAATAACTGTATTAATGCGTAACTATCTTCATGTAAAAGGACATGATGCCATGTATATAACTTTGGTATCACATGTTCCATAACATCCCCCTGTGCAAAATTAAGTGCAGATATAAAATGTGTCGTATTTCTGGGTGTAACGTTAAATACACAAGGCTTCTCTCATCTAATGCGCATGATGTTCACATGACATGTTGGAATGACCCCTCTGAAACAAGGCTGGGCAAACAATTTGCTCAAGAAGCCGTATAAGAAACTTGTGTTGTTGTGGAGAGGCAAACAGGTCTAAGGCTGAACTTCCCAAAATGCATACACACATGCATGGCTTTACAATGAACTCATGTGGGCAAGGTAGGATGTGGCCCTAGGGCCATAAATAAAATGCATGCTGGTGCCGTAGTCTTTTGTTGTTGCCTTGATGTAAAATAGGCAATTATAAAGGTAAATTGAGTTTTTTTCTCTCTCTCTTGATTATATATATATATATATATATATATATATATATATATATATATATATATATATATATTCATTCATTATCTTCCACTTTATCCTCTATTAGGGTCGCGGTGGGGTTCCCCATGCCCATCCAGGGGAGAACATCTCGGGCGCTGGGCAGATACACCCAGGACAGGGCGCCAATCCATCGCTGGGCACACACTCACTCACACAGACACACTCTATATGGGGCAATTTTGAGAATTCAGTTGACTTGATCCATGTTTTTGGACTGTGGGAGGAAACCGGAGAACCCGGAGGAAACCCACGCAGACACGGGGAGAACATGGAAACTCCACCCAGATGGGGATTCGAACCGGGAATCCCTAGCGCTGAGAGGAGAATGTGCTAACCACTAAGCCACCGTGTCGCACACACACATATATATATATATATATATATATATATATATATATATATATATATATATATATATATATATATATATATATATATATATATATATATATATATATGTGTGTGTGTGTGTGTGTGTGTATATATATATATATATGTGTGTGTGTGTGTGTGTGTGTGTATATATATATATATATATATATATATATATATATATATATATATATATAAATGTATATGTATGTATGTATATACTGACACTTATAAAGTCTTCTGTTTGGTAAGTGGAACTAACAAAATGGTCAATAATATAGGAACAAGTAGGCGTATCTAATAAAGTGGCCGTGAGTGTAGGGATAAATATGCTTAAAGAATCGTCAGTTCAAAGTTTTCAGTGACCTCAACAATACTCAATAGAGTCTCGTTGCTTTAATTAAAGATTTTAAGATAACAAAGACTCGGCTAGTTGGAGATGCTCAGCTGGACACAGGAGTGCAATCAGATCAGTGTGGATTCAGTGTCAAAATGTAATTAAAATAATTAACCCCGGGGTCGTGCTGGAGGCGGCTTCTGTTCCTGTTACTCATTAGGACATCTGTTGTCTGATTCTGTGCTCGCAGATGAGACTGCGGTGGAGATGGATACTTCTCCTGCTCCTGTCCTCCGCTGCTCTGACATGGGCGCAGGAGGAGAACGAGGAACTGGAAGATGACGGGGAGGTCCAGGTGGAGGATGAAGAGGAAGACAGCAGTGAAGTGAAAGCTGATGCAGAGGTCTCCTTCCAGGTTGGGATTTAAATTCTTCGGCTGGTTACTGGTTAAGTATCAAAGTAGAGTAAAGGCTAAAGAACCGTTCTATGTGTTTACAGGTCACATATAAAACTCCGGTACCGACTGGAGAGGTTTACTTCTCTGAGACCTTTGATGATGGATCGTTGAGCAGGTACGGAGAGGAGAAGATGTTTATTTAAATGGAAGGCTTTAATGGGAATAAACTGCTAGTTAAATGCTGATTTTAAACTGTTTTTATTTTTTATTTTATTTTTTTACAGTTAAACCTATTTTTAATATTCTAATAAAGAAAATAGTGGCGGCACGATGGCTTAGTGGTTTAGCACGTTCGCCTCTCAGCGCTAGGGATTCCCGGTTCGAATCCCCATCTGGGTGGAGTTTCCATGTTCTCCCCGTGTCCGCGTGGGTTTCCTCCGGGTTCTCCGGTTTCCTCCCACAGTCCAAAAACATGGATCAAGTTAATTGAGTTCTCTAAATTGCCCCATATAGAGTGTGCTTGAGTGTGTGAGTGTGTACCCAGTGATGGATTGGTGCCCTGTCCTGGGTCTATCTGCCCAGTGCCCGAGACGTTCTCCCCTGGATGGGCATGGGAAACCCCCCCCGCGACCCTAATAGAGGATAAAGCGGGAGATAATGAATGAATGAATGAATGAATGAATAATAAAGAAAATAGTATGGAGTTGGGGTTTACGGGGCAAAAGAATCACCCTGGACAGGTTGCCAGCACCTTACAGGACAGACTCATTCACTCGTACGTTCACATTAGGGTTAATTTTGCATCTAGTAACTCATCTGGACTGTAAAAACACACAGATATGAAGAGAACATACCAACTCCACACTGATAGGACCTTCTCCTCTCAGCCTTGAGAATTAGAGCATCTTGTTGTGAGGTGAAAGTGCTGACAAATACATGAAATAACATGAAGTCATTTAGCAGATGCTTTTATCCAAGGGGACTCACAGGTCTCCCAACTTGATGGCTGGGGACAGAACACATTGTTTACCTTACAGCACCTCTGAAGCAATAAGGGTTAAGGGCCCAGTTCAGGAGCCCATAATGACAGCTTTGGTGGGCTTCCGGTTTAAACTCCGAAACTTCAGATCGCTGCCTTAACTTCCTAAACACTGAGTGGCATCGCTGTGTCGCACTTCGTCTCTAGTCATATGATAAACTGTGTATTTTGTTGCAGATGGACAAAATCTAAAACCATGAAGGAGGATGCTGATGAGGAAGTCGCTAAATATGATGGTACGTTTTTGTAATAAATCCCTCTGTAGCGTTTACAGGTGGGAGAAAAAATCAAAACACGATGGAGCTGCGACAATATAATTAATTTACATTTCCTTTTGGTCATTTATTGGACGCTTTTATCCAAAGCGACTTACAAGGTGAGCACAGGGTTCATCACAACATCCCTGGAGCAATGAGGGTTAAGGGTCTTGCTCAAGGAGCCACACTGGTAACTTCAGTGGACCTGGGATTTGAACCCCCAACCTTCAGATTGATAGACCAACAGCCTGACCACTGAGTTACCGCCATTGATCTACCGCGCCCCCTTTAATAAGGGAAAGCGCCAATTACCATACAGATGGACTTTGTAGTTTTAAAATTACAGACTGTTGTTCATCTGTGTTCTTTGTTTTTGTTAGTCCCCTGAGGGTTCTCTGTTCTATTGGTCAGGACCATCACAGAACAGGTATCATTGGAGTGGTAGATCAGTTATCTGCAGTGACACTGATGTGTTGATTCTCCTCTACCTCCTCTGTGGTGGTTCTATTGGAGTCGTGACCATTAGAGAACAGTAAATTGTGAAAGTCCTTAGTGTAAATCCTTGGAACCCGAGTGTAAGAATCTTTTTGGTTGCAGGACTGTGGGAGGTGGAGTCCTTGAAGGAGAACAAAGTACCTGGTGATCTTGGTTTGGTACTGAAGTCCCGGGCAAAGCATCACGCCATCGCAGCTCTGCTGGACAAACCATTCACATTCAAAAACAAACCACTTGTGGTGCAGTGAGTGAACTTCCTGGTTACAATCACTATAGCAACCTGTCACTGTCACGGGGCTGAAGTGGGGTTAGACTAAAGCTGCGTACGGATTGGTTCTCTCGTTTTCTTATTCAATGGACACAAAACCTGAATGCAGCTGTATAAGCAGTTTATGTTCCTGCAGGACTTTTTAATAGACGGGCAAATATTAAATGGTCATGTGTTCTATATTCTTTGAACGAGACGTCTAACAAACTCATACACATGTAAAGTATATATGTTCATTCATTCATTATCTCCCGCTTTATCCTCCATTAGGGTCGCGGTGGGGTTCCCATGCCCATCCAGGGGAGAACGTTTCGGGCGCTGGGCAGATACACCCAGGACAGGGCGCCAATCCATCGCTGGAAACACACTCACTCACACAGACACACTCTATATGGGGCAATTTGGAGAACTCAATTGACTTGATCCATGTTTTTGGACTGAGGTAGGAAACCGGAGAACCCGGAGGAAACCCATGCGGACATGGGGAGAACATGGAAACTCCACCCAGATGGGGATTCGAACCGGGAATCCCTAGTGCTGAGAGGAGAACATGCTAACCACTAAGTCACTAAGTATAAATATATATATGGGCGGTGCAGTGGCTTAGTGGTTTAGCACGTTCGCCTCTCAGCGCTAGGGATTCCCGGTTCGAATCCCCATCTGGGTGGAGTTTCCATGTTCTCCCCGTGTCCGCGTGGGTTTCCTCCGGGTTCTCCGGTTTCCTCCCACAGTCCAAAAACATGGATTAAGTCAATTGAGTTCTCCAAATTGCCCCAAATAGAGTGTGTGTGTGAGTGAGTGTGTGCCCAGCGATGGATTGGCGCCCTGTCCTGGGTCTATCTGCCCAGCGCCCGAAACGTTCTCCCCTAGCTGGGCATGGGGAACCCCACCGCGACCCTAATAGAGGATAAAGCGTGAGATAATGTATGTATGTGGTGTATATATATATATATATATATATATATATATATATATATATATATATATATATATATATATATATATAAATGTTGTCCTCTGCTTTAGATATGAGGTCAACTTTCAAGATGGCATTGACTGTGGTGGTGCTTATATTAAACTACTGTCTGACTCGCCCGACATGGATTTGGTAAGCCTATTCAAGTTTTGATGCTGCATAATCGAGGTTCCAGTTCATTCCTCCACCCATTCTCCCCAACCATTAACTGTGTGATCATCAGTGTATTTTAATGTTATGTGTTAACCAGAACCATCAGACACTGAATATTTAAGTACTCAGGGAAACGTTGAGCTGGAACCTCATACAGTCAGTGAAGTGAGGAATGGATTAAAGGATGACGTGCAAATGTTTAACAGGAGCAGTTTCATGACCGGACTCCGTACACGATCATGTTTGGGCCAGATAAGTGTGGTGAAGACTACAAGCTGCACTTTATCTTCAGGCACAAGAACCCACTGGACCAGGATTTTGAAGAGAAACATGCCAAGAGGCCGGACACGGACCTGCGGAAAGTGTACTCTGACAAAAAAACTCATCTCTACACACTGGGTGAGTGTTGCAGTGCTTTTCGTCACAGGCCTTAGATAGCCGCTCACTACAAAAAAGGATTTCTGCTTGAATGAAATGGGCCAAGTATGTAAAATATCAACTTTGTAAACCTACAGATCGATGCAGAGAGACCATGATACAGAAAGACAGTCTGCCATATAAATAGATACAAAAATGAGATGTGTGTTTAGATATATGTAATAAGTTCAAGTAATTTATTTATCTCGCTTTTTACAACAGTACATTGTCACAAAGCAGCTTTACAGAATGAAAAGCCTTTAGACCCCCAAAGAGCGAGCCGAAGCGACAGTGGCAAGAAAAAACTCCCTGTTATGTTGTTATTAAGGAAGAAACCTTGGCCAAGACTCAGTGGGGGACTCATCCTCCTTGAGCGGCCAGGCAGCAACAACAATGTAGGACAGCTATGTCCAGATATTAAACAAATGGAAAAACTAACAACTGGAAAACTATATGTGAGTCCATTAGGGGGCGTCCTGCAGGACCGCCTTGTCAGGTTCCATACAGTATTCGTCAGCAGAGCCATGGATGAAGATCTCCAGGAAGCCGGGGAAGTTATTGATCCAATAACTACAGAGCAGCTACTTGACCTTAAAGCTGTGAATCTCAATTATTTTCTGTTAAGCCCCCCCTAGGAAGAAGCCCCCCCTTTTTGCGCCCCCCCCCCATGACAAAATGGGATGAAAAAGTATTTTCACACGCCCACTGTAGTATCATTGGTCTATAAGTTTATTATAAGTGCACCTCTTTTATAACAATGTATCCTTATTAACAAAAAAGAAAACAAAAAAGAAAGAAATATAGATCAAACGAACGAACGAACAAACGAACGAAATCCTTATTTAAACTAGAAACATTTTTGAACCGACTGGTATTTGATAGGCGGCACGATGGCTTAGTGGTTAGCACGTTCGCCTCTCAGCGCTAGGGGTTCCCGGTTCGAATCCCCATCTGGGTGGAGTTTCCATGTTCTCCCCGTGTCTGCGTAGGTTTCCTCCGGGTTCTCCGGTTTCCTCCCACAGTCCAAAAACATGGACCAAGTAAATTGAATTCTCAAAATTGCCGCATATAGAGTGTGTCTGTGTGAGTGAGTGTGTACCCAGCGATGGATTGGCGCCCTGTCCTGGGTCTATCTGCCCAGCGCCCGAGACGTTCTCCCCTGGATGGGCATGGGGAACCCCACCGCGACCCTAATAGAGGATAAAGCGGGAGATAATGAATGAATGAATGGTATTTGATACTGAAAAATGAAATGAAATAAAATCATTAAATAATAATACATTCAAATTCATCAGCACAATTTTTTTATCAAAATGAGGAGGTCAGAACTCATGTCTCCAACGCGCCCGTTTTGCAGCACAGCTTTTCTGGAGCAGCTTTCCTAAAGCGGGATGATTGCTGGTTACGATTAAAAATACTCAAGCGGTTATCAGCGTGATTGGGGTGTAATGTCTTTAAGTGAAGTCTTCATCTATTTGGCTTCACGCTGTCCGCTGCCAACATTTAAAGACACAGAAGACACATCTCCCACCTCAGTTACAGTGAAGCCAAGCGTTACATACACTTCGTCATATTTCCTCGTTTTAGTTTTCGGATGACTTTTGTTGCTCTCGTTATCTTCGTCTCTCTCCGCCTTTCTCTCCTCATCCCTGTTAAATATTTCTCCATGTTGTCTCTTGAGGGTTTGTTCAGTACACTTAATATCACTTGCTCTGTGATATCTTGCCCCACTATTTGAGAAGCACTGACTTAAAGACTCCCCATAACACCCTTCGTTATAACTGACAGGCAGTGCATGCACATAATTAAACACACGTCCACATACACAATCATTTTGATAAATCAGAAGTGTTTTTAAATCGGAGGTTAGTTTTACGTTTCTTTTTATTTCAGTTCTGAATCCTGACAACACGTTCGAGATCTTCATTGACCAATCCAGTGTAAGCAGAGGGAGTCTGCTAACCGATGTGATCCCGCCGGTGAACCCGCCCAAAGAGATTGACGATCCTAATGACGCCAAACCAACAGATTGGGACGAGAGAGCCAAGATCCCTGATCCAGAAGCAGTCAAGCCTGAAGACTGGTGAGTTCTGATCTTAAGAGTAATAAATGATTGAATTTAATTTGAAAGGTTTTACTTTAGCTTTGATCCTCCACATCCTCCAGGGATGAGGATGCCCCAGTAATGGTTACAGATCCTCATGCTGTGAAGCCTGAAGGCTGGCTGGATGACGAGGCTGAGTATATTCCAGACTCCACTGCGGAAAAACCCGAGGACTGGTAATTAAACTGAACAATAAATAATATTCTGTTGTTAAAATCCAAAGAAAACAGCAGTAATGGAGATACCTGGACTAGTCCGATTGGTACCAAGAAACGAACAAAAAATGTTTTAAATTTGAAATATGATGCACTCTGATGATGATGATGATTGAGGTTGGTAATTGAATGGTTGATTCCTGCAGGGATGAAGAGATGGATGGCGAGTGGGAGGCTCCACAGATTCCTAATCCAGTATGTCAGACCGCACCAGGCTGTGGGAAGTGGACGCCTCCCAACATTAACAACCCTAAGTACAAGGGCAAATGGAAGGCCCCCCTCATCGACAACCCCAGCTACCAGGTCAGAACACGTAGTTTGGTGGAGTTTACCAATTGAACAATGCATTTATTTAAATAAAGTGTAAATTGGGATAGACCTATAAAAAATATATTAAAATAATTTGTTTACAGGGTGGTCAGCACGTTCGCCTCTCAGCGCTAGGGATTCCCGGTTCGAATCCCCATCTGGGTGGAGTTTCCATGTTCTCCCCGTGTCCGCGTGGGTTTCCTCCGGGTTCTCCGGTTTCCTCCCACAGTCCAAAAACATGGATCAAGTCAATTAAATTCTCAAAATTGCCCCATATAGAGTGTGTCTGTGTGAGTGAGTGTGTGCCCAGCGATGGATTGGCGCCCTGTCCTGGGTCTATCTGCCCAGCGCCCGAGACGTTCTCCCCTGGATGGGCATGGGGAACCCCACCGCGACCCTAATAGAGGATAAAGCGTGAGATAATGAATGAATGAATGAATTTGTTTACATGTTCCATGCCCATTCATCCACCGGAGCATCTGTGAGGTCATACACTGATGTTGCAGGATGCCTGTCTCACAATCATCATACCAGTTAATCCCAAATGTGTTCAAAGGAGCTGAGGTCAGATCTCTATGTGGACCAATCGCGTTCTTCCACACCAGACCCAACCATCCCTATAAAAGGTTCTTTAGTTGAAAGGGCACAGTTGTCCAAACTCCATTGTTAGGTGCTTGACTTTATATTCCTATTCTTACTGAAACACCTGAATTTAGTCATCCAGAGATGTGAGATTAGATTATTTTAAATATTGCTACTAAAGTAAAGGAATTATATATTGTTAACACATTTTCTTTTTTACTCATGTGTAGTTTAGAATATTGCTAACTTTATTGTAAACTTCCATCCATCCATTATCTTCTGCTTTATCCTCTATTAGGGTGGCGGGGGGGGGGGGGGGTTCCCCATGCCCATACAGGGGAGAACGTCTCGGGCACTGGGCAGACACACCCAGAACAGGGCGCCAATCTATCGCTGGGCACACTCACTCACACCGACACACTCTATATGGGGCAATTTGTAGAATTTAATTGACTTGAGGGCGGCACGGTGGCTTAGTGGGGGTTAGCATGTTCTCCTCTCAGCACTCGGGATTCCCGGTTCGAATCCCCATCTGGGTGGAGTTTCCATGTTCTCCCCGTGTCCGCGTGGGTTTCCTCCGGGTTCTCCGGTTTCCTCCCACAGTCCAAAAACATGGATCAAGTCATTTGAGTTCTCCAAATTGCCCCATATAGAGTGTGTCTGTGTGAGTGAGTGTGTGCCCAGCGATAGATTGGCACCCTGTCTCCTCTGGATGGGCATGGGGAACCCCCCCGCAACCCTAATATAGGATAAAGTGGAAGATAATGGATGGACAATTGACTTGATCCATGGTTTTGGACTGTGGGAGGAAACCGGAGAACGCGGAGGAAACCCACGCAGACACGGGGACAACATGGAAACTCCACCCAGATGGGGATTCGAACCGGGGATCCCTAGTGCTGAGAGGAGAACGTGCTAACCACTAAGCCACCGTGCCGCCCTATTGTAATCTTAGTACCGGTATTGTGAATTGAATCGTAAACAGAGTGAGTTGTTACACCTCTATGTATGTATATAACAGTATCACAGGTTTCTCAGGGCTCTTTTTGTCGGGTGATTTAAGAGGGACTTAAATACTTAATGAACATTTAATGGACCCCGCACAACTACTTCCACATTCCATTTAAGTGCTGCTCTTTGTGTATCTAATTTTTCTTCACGCTCGCAGTATTATTGGCACGAGCGTTCTATAATATAATGTGTCACAGCATTGCACCCATTGTGCTGCTTACTACACATTACCTGCTGTGAAATCAGACACCCTCATCGGATTGCTTTGCGTGGTTTCTCTGCTCTTCCACACTCCGTCACGCTTTCTGAATCCTGAAGCTATTCCATTCAGAAAGCAACCGCACTGGAGCTGTTTGTCGGCCTTTTGGATGCATCCTCTTAGTCTCATAGGACACGTTTAACATCATAACTCCATATTCATGGCGTACTGTGTTATCATGCGTGCAGGGTGTGTGGAGTCCACGAAAGATCCAGAACCCAGACTATTTTGAGGATCTACAGCCGTTCAAGATGAGCACTGTGCGAGCCGTCGGACTGGAGCTCTGGTCCATGACGCCTGACATCTACTTTGACAACTTCATCATCACTGCAGACAAAGAGGTCGCAGACCGCTGGGCAGCAGATAGCTGGGGGCTGAAAAAACTTGTGGCCAGTTCTAATGAGGTGACGTGAGGGGGTTTCTGTGTGGGATTATACACTTAGCTGCCACTTTATCTCTTGTTTCTGCACATGTTGTTCAGTTTTATTAGTAAATTTTAGGGGTGTCTTCAACTAAGGATTTTCATAGTCGAATCTGATTCGTCAGATTTTCCCTGTAGTCGGCTGATAGTCGAATCAGTTAAAATTTCACCACAAGATGGCGCTATAAGCGCGTTTTTTTTTTAAGTTAAAAATATTTCAAATATTTTACTTGTTTTTCTAACAAAAGAAAACCTTTTTCTAGAAATTAGGATGATTTTATTTGACAAAAGGCTATATATATAACGAAAACAAAGACATTTCATGTAAAAATAGCAGCAGCCATGGGCGCCCCCATGTGGTCAAAATTGTACATTCGACTATGAGGTTCATAGTCGACTACGGTTCTCCGAATCGAATCGTCGAATCAGCGAATATTGCAGCTCACCCCTAGTAAATATAGTGTTGATATGATTTTTTTTTTTTTGGCCTCCACTTTTAGCCCGGGGTGTTCAGTCAGCTGACTCTGGCAGCAGAGGAGAGACCGTGGTTGTGGGTGATCTACATCTTGACTGTTGGACTGCCCCTTGGTCTGGTTGTCCTCTTTTGCTGGCCCAAGGTGAGTCCCTCATGAGCAAGTTAGATTTCATTATGGTAATAAAGTAAAACCTTCGGTATCATTGCCTTTGCCGTGACATGTACACACCATATCGATGGATAAAGGTCTGACTGGTCTGTCTGTGAGTATTGAATATTGGTAAAACTTGTGATTTGTATTTGGCTATTTGGTATTTGTATTTTGTCGTGCTGATATTCAGTATAACGGCCCGACTTCTGTTGTTTATTTGGCTTCAAGTGATTAAAGGACTCGTACTGGGTTTTTTTTTCCACTGTAGAAATCTGAAGACGATTATGTGTACAAAAAAATTGACCCATTTAAAACCAAAGACGTAGAAGATGAGGAGGAAGAGCAAGAGGAGGAAGAGCAGGAAAACAGAGAACAGGAGGACAAAGAGCCAACTGATGCTTCGGCAGTAAAGGGTGGGTAATGCATTAGTGTGTGTGTGTGTGTGTTTTAGGTGCATTTCTTTCCCAATTTGTGAATTTTCTTTACTTTAAGCCATTTATCAAATCAGTCTGTATGTGCCGTAAATAAACATTTCCACGACTTGCGGTGTTAATATTTTATTCATTCATTCATTCATTATCTTCTGCTTTATCCTCTATTAGGGTCGCGGTGGGGTTCCCCATGCCCATCCAGGGGAGAACGTTTCGGGCGCTGGGCAGATAGACCCAGGACAGGGCGCCAATCTATCACTGGGCACACACTCACTCACGCATACACACTCTATATGGGGCAATTTGGAGAACTCAATTGACTTGATCCATGTTTTTGGACTGTGGAAACCGGAGAACCCGGCGGAAACCCACGCAGACACGGGGAGAACATGGAAGCCACCGTGCGGCCCGTTAATATTTTAATTTACAATAAATATCGATCCATCCAGCTAACCTCAAACCATATATATGTATATATACTATGGCTTAGTGGTTAGCATGTTCTCCTCTCAGCACTAGGGATTCCCGGTTCGAATCCCCATCTGGGTGGAGTTTCCATGTTCTCCCCGTGTCCGCGTGGGTTTCCTCCGGGTTCTCCGGTTTCCTCCCACAGTCCAAAAACATGGATCAAGTCAATTGAGTTCTCCAAATTGCCCCATATAGAGTGTGTCTGTGTGAGTGAGTGTGTGCCCAGCGATGGATTGGCGCCCTGTCCTGGGTCTATCTGCCCAGCGCCCGAGACGTTCTCCCCTGGATGGGCATGGGGAACCCCACCGCGACCCTAATAGAGGATAAAGCGGGAGATAATGAATGAATGAATGTTCCAGAGGATTTTGTCATCTTTTTCTTTTTCCTATCAGAATAACAGACATTATATAAATGTCAGATTAATTCAAAGTAATATATTAAATCGATGTCCAGCGATGGATTGGCGCCCTGTCCTGGGTCTATCCGCCCAGCGCCTGAGACGTTCTCCCCTGGATGGGCATGGGGAACCCCACCGCGACCCCAATAGAGGAGAAAAGCGGGAGATAATGAATGAATGAATGAATGAATATTAAATCGAAATAAATGTGAAGATATACGTTTGCGTTTTCAGCAGAAAGAAGCAGCAATGTGGAGGAAAGTGAGGAAGCTGGAGAGGAAGGTGCAGATGAGGAAGAAGGAGAAGAGGAGGAGGAGGAGACCAGTAAATCAAATGGCACACCCTCAGATGATGAGGTAAGCACCACTTACATGATGGTCCTCTTTATGTCCTGGATGACGAAATGCATCATGGCAGGACCGAACACAATGAGGACTGGAGACGACGGGATTTGTGATTTTATTATTAAAGGTTTATTATTAGACAGACAGGTAAAACCAGAGACACACAGCGAGGGTTTCAGTGTAAAGGGAGACGACGGCACAAATGCCCCTTTTTGGATGCTGTTCAACGATGCCTTACAATGCCGAGCTGCTGGCGTCTCCGGTTTGCCCTCTTTGGGCTGCTCAGATGGTTTTTTCAATAACTGACAGTTTTAGTTCATTTGTTAATTATTTTTTTTCCAATAGGCTTCAGAACTTCAAACTTCAGCTTTTCATTAATTACAGGAAATGTTAACTTAAACATTCATTCATTCATTCATTATCTCCCGCTTTATCCTCTATTAGGGTCGCGGTGGGGTTCCCCATGCCCATCCAGGGGAGAACGTCTCGGGCGCTGGGCGGATAGACCCAGGACAGGGCGCCAATCCATCGCTGGGCACACACTCACTCACACATACACACTCTATATGGGGCAATTTTGAGAATTCAATTGACTTGATCCATGTTTTTGGACTGTGGGAGGAAACCAGAGAACCCGGAGGAAACCCACGCAGACACGGGGAGAACATGGAAACTCCACCCAGATGGGGATTCGAACCGGGAATCCCTAGCGCTGAGAGGCGAACGTGCTAACCACTAAGCCACCGTGCCTCCTAACTTAAACATTTTGAATAAAATTACTATATATAATACTATACTAAGGCGGCACCGTGGCTTAGTGGTTTAGCACGTTCTCCTCTCAGCACTAGGGATTCCCGGTTCGAATCCCCATCTGGGTGGAGTTTCCATGTCCTCACCGTGTCTGCGTGGGTTTCCTCCGGGTTCTCCGGTTTCCTCCCAAAGTCCAAAAACATGGATCAAGTCAATTGAATTCTCAAAATTGCCCCATATAGAGTGTGTTTGAGTGAGTGAGTGTGTGCCCAGCGATGGATTGGCGCCCTGTCCTGGGTGTATCTGCCCAGCGCCCGAGACGTTCTCCCCCGGATGGGCATGGGGAACCCCACTGTGACCCTAATAAAGGATAAAGCGGGTGATAATGAATGAATGAATGCTATACTATAGAATAATTTTACTGAAAAACATACATCTTTGGATAAAAGCGTCTGCTAAATGAATAAATGTAAAGACATGGAAAAATGTTTTTAATCGAAAAAATAATCGACCGATTAATCGATTATCAAAATAATCGTTAGTTGCAGCCCTAGTCCGCCTACTTTTGTATGTTGTGTCATTTCCGAATAACCAGTTTGTAACGAAGTGCCACATGCTGAGTGTGTTCTCGTTCCTCAGATGAAGGATGCTGATGAGGGCATCGAGGCCACGGCAGACGGACAGAAACAGGCCGTAAGAAAAAGGAGAGTACGGAAAGACTGAGCCCTCGTTTCCTCTTCGTCCTCCTCCCCCCGTCTCACTCTCTCTGCCTGCCTACATGCTGCATGCCCCTGGCTCTGCAGTCGCCCGACTCAGCCTCGCCGCTGAAGCGCCTCCTGTCCGGATCTTACTTTTCCTCCCTCTTCTCCTTTAGTTCGTATAGGAAAACACCTTCAGTGCAGTATTTCCTCGTTCGAGGTTCCCGACCGAAGCAGCATCATGCAGTTGGTCTGAAAAGCGCCTGTTTCCAATCTAAACGTTTTTACCGTTCTAATGTCGTTCGACTCATTTATAAGGCGTCTGGTCTGATTCTGTCTTTAAGTTATTGTGTTTTAAATGTATTAAGAGATGCACTGGATTTATTTATTGCTTAGGAAACGTAGCCGCAGCTCGATTCTAGCTTCGATTCATTGCAAGGATGAGCTTGCCTTGTAGAATTTGCGTTATCTGATGTGGAAAATTAAATACGAAGGATTTAAACATGTGTTCATAGCTTTAAGACGACTTTATTATTAGTTTGCAAGTCATACGTTTTTATCTTCAACGGGACGCGTAACCCGTCCAACCTGAGAAGACGGTCATCTACATCTGAACACCGGACAATTCTATATTAAGTTTCACAAGAGGTCAAATAAATCATCACTACGTATCCCTCATTAGATCATCCCATGAGTGGAACTGAGAAATCTCTGAAGAATTTTTAAAAAGGAGGCTGTGAAATGTTTAGCATCCTGATGACTGCTGGAGGAATAAATAATAATCCATAAACACCAATGTAACATTACAGATCGCTCACACTAGGGGGCAGAGTTGAAGAAATGATGCTAATTCGGGTTTCAACTGGTTTTACACGGGGAGAGCGTGGAAGCTCCACTTAGATTGGGATTCGAACCGGGAATCTCTGATGCTGAGAGGTGAAAGTTAAGCTTTAAGCCACTCTGCCAACCTGCCAATAAACTTATCCTCTTTAAAACATATTCTCCAAATTGCCCCATATAGAGTGTGTCTGTGTGAGTGAGTGTGTGTCCAGCGATAGATTGGCGTCCTGTCCTGGGTCTATCTGCCCAGCACCTAAAACGTTCTCCCCTGGATGGGCATGGGGAACCCCCCCTAATAGAGAGCGACCCTAATAGAGGATAAAGCGGAAGATAATGGATGTGGTGGCACGATGGCTTAGTGGTTTAGCATGTTCTCTCAATGCTAGGGGATTCCTGGTTCGAATCACCATCTGGGTGGAGTTTCCATGTTCTCCGCGTGGATTTCCTTTGGGTTCTCCTGTTTCCTCCCACAGTCCAAAAACATAAGTCAAATGAGTTCTCCAAATTGCCCCATATAGAGTGTGTCTGTGCGAGTGAGTGTGTGTCCAGCGATAGATTGACGCCCTGTCCTGGGTGTATCTGCCCAGCGCCCGAAACGTTCTCCCCTGGATGGGCATAGGGGAACCCCACCGCGACCCTAATAGAGGATAAAGCGGAAGAAAATGGATGGATGGATGTATACGGTGGCTTAGTGGTTTAGCATGTTCTCCTCTCAGCGCTAGGGATTCCTGGTTCGAATCCCCATCTGGGTGGAGTTTCCATGCTCTCCCCGTGTCGGTGTGGGTTTCCTCCGGGTTCTCCGGTTTCCTCCCACAGTCCGAAAACATGGATCAAGTCAATTGAGTTCTCCAAATTGCCCCATATAGAGTGTGTGTGTGTCCAGCGATAGATTGGCACCCTGTCCTGGGTGTATCTGCCCAGCGCCCAAGACGTTCTCCCCTGGATGGGCATGGGCGAGGATAAAGCGGAAGATAATGGATGGATTGTATGTGAAAATTTAGTGTTGGGGCTCTTTTCCGATCATCTGTTGGAGAACCGGCCTTCCTAAGATTACTCAGACACAGCGAGGCTGCGTGACGAGTTCTAGCAAAATCTATATTCCAAATCTCCAGTCATTTCCTGTCCGCGTCGTGTTGACGATACACAGCTCACAGCAGCCGAAACATAAATGCTTTGCTGGAATCAAATCCTAAGCACTCTCTCTGATCAATATCGCTCGACCCGGCTTCTCTCTCCACCATAAAAGCCAGGCGGTCCAATTATATGACCTAATGCCTCCCATCTCCTCTGTCCTTTTATGTTCTCGGGCAGAAGGACACAAACCTCGTCAAATGCTACTGCAGCTATTATTCTGTCTCCGCCAGAGTTAAGAGTTCTGGTGTTCTTTAAGCTCTACAGAGCAGTTTTCAGCTGGTGGCTCTGGTGAGTTTCTTTTAATTGTAAAAGAACAAAGAATAAAATAATGGCTTAGTGGTTTAGCACGTTCGCCTCTCAGTGCTAGGGATTCCCGGTTCGAATCCCCATCTGGGTGGAGTTTCCATGTCCTCCCCGTGTCCGCGTGGGTTTCCTCCGGGTTCTCCGGTTTCCTCCCACAGTCCAAAAACATGGATCAAGTCAATTGAATTCTCAAAATTGCCCCATATAGAGTGTGTCTGTGTGAGTGAGTGTGTGCCCAGCGATAGATTGCCGCCCTGTCCTGGGTGTATCTGCCCAGCGCCCGAAACGTTCTCCCCTGGATGGGCATGGGGAACCCCACCGCGACCCTAATAGAGGATAAAGCGGAAGATAATGAATGAATGAATGAATGAATGAATGTTTATGTACTGACCCTCCTGACATTCTACATCCACATATCATGACCAGAAGATTATTTTGCACTAGGAAGGTGTGCATGGCTTTATTGTCATTCATACTCAGTCCATATGAGGGTTATAACTTCATGCATAACTCTAAGGACGGATAGCAGTGGCACCTCATGCACCGTACTGGAGATTTAGTGTCTCCTGTGCTTGAGATACAGCTAGAGCGGACGCCGCCGATGTAACCCAATGTAAGGATGTAATGAGATTAAATCCTGATGAGGTGTAAAATAGGCAATATAAAAGCTACACTGAGTCTAATGGGTCTGAGGTCCAACCGGATCTCACACGGCCGCATATATATCCCATTGATCTCCTCATCTATCGAACATGCACCAAGTCGGACGGTCAGGAGGATCGGGAGGTCATAATAAGGACAGGTCTTATGTGCTCCTCATGGTACATCTGCAGGAGGTAAAGAGGCCTTGTGCATCGTGGCCATCGGGGAGGGACGACTTGGTTCTCATCGATCTGCTCATTTCCGTTTGCTCTTGGTTTCGGTGGTTTGGAAAACGCTGGACGCTGACATGAGGTTCTCAATGTACTGGCCCAGAACCTGGTTCTCTGACTTCAGCTTGAGGTTCTCCTCTTTTACAGCATCCACTCGGGCAGAGAGATCTGTCAGAGGAGAGCGGACTTGTTATGTATCATTTATATTGTTATGGCAAAAAAAAGAATCTTACATTTCTGTGACGCTTTCTATTACCTCCCATCAAGAGTCAGAAGGTGACCAATCACTGATGAGGTCAATAATAAATAAGAATTGGACTATGCTTAGGATCAAGATAACCCATTCATGCAGTGAAATACACTGAGTGATGTAAGCACAGGTGCCCGGGGTGGTGGGCAGCCCTGTATATGGCACACGGGGGAGCAATTGGGGTTAGGTGCCTTGCCAAGGGCACTTCAGCCATAGTAGTTGGTGGGACCAGGAATCAAACCAGTGACCTTCAGGTCGCAAGCCTACGACTCAAGTTGTGCCTCAAGTTCATTCATTCATTATCTCCCGCTTTATCCTCTATTAGGGTCGCGGTGGGGTTCCCCATGCCCATCCAGGGGAGAACGTCTCGGGCGCTGGGCAGATACACCCAGGACAGGGCGCCAATCCATCGCTGGGCACACACTCACTCACACAGACACACTCTATATGGGGCAATTTTGAGAATTCAATTGACTTGATCCATGTTTTTGGACTGTGGGAGGAAACCGGAGAACCCGGAGGAAACCCACGTGGACACGGGGAGAACATGGAAACTCCACCCAGATGGGGATTTGAACCGGGAATCCCTAGTGCTGAGAGGAGAACGTGCTAACCACTAAGCCACCGTGCCGCCCCGCCTCAAGTTCCTATACATAAAATGTATAAGCGCAAATATCAAAGTGTGATGTCATAATGTTCAGAACGCAGAACTCTTTCCTCCTGCATGTCAGAGCTCTCACACAGAGAGTTCATTTCAACTCTACCTTCAAGTGTGTGCTGAAGCTCGAGAACCTGGTTAATGAGGCGCGTCTTCTCCTCCATCTCCACCTGGTTATCCAGGTCTCCTGCTCAGATAACAGCAACATGAAAACCAAGCCACGCAGCTTCACCGCGTCTTTAAAACAACGGATATTAATATTACCATCCAGATCGCAGTTCATAGTGGCCAGATGATGGTCGAAGTCAAAGGTCAGAGCTGCAGGATGACCGTCTGCTGCATGGAAAGAAATATTTGGGTCCAATTTGATTAATTGAGGTTGAGGTTAACAATCATTGTACATACAGTACCAGGACTTTGGTGGTACTATTGAGGTTCTCACCATGAGAGAATTTGTTGTTTTTAGTCCCCTGTTGGTTCTCTGTTCTCTGTTGGTCAGGAGCATCACAGAACAGGTATCATTTGGGTGGTGGATTGTTTATTGTCGGTTCTGCAGTGACAATGATGTGGTGAGGGGGGTTTTAGTGCAGCAGTAGTTTCATTTTTAAACACCTCAGTGACACTGCTGGGATAGGACTAATGCCCCCACCCAATAATCCCTGCTCTGTGGTGGTACTATTGGGGTTCTGACCATTAGAGAACAGAGTACACAGTATGTTCTGTAGAACACAAACAGATGAACTACAGAATGGAATTGTAGAACTACAAAGTCCAGCTTTACAGTAAGTGGAACTGAGAACATGCGGCACGGTGGCTTAGTGGTTGGCATGTTCTCCTCTCAGCTCTAGGGATTCCCGGTTCGAATCCCCATCTGGGTGGAGTTTCCATGTTCTTCCCGTGTCTGCATGGGTTTCCTCCGGGTTCTCCGGTTTCCTCCCACAGTCTAAAAACATGGATCAAGTTAATTGAGTTCTCCAAATTGCCCCATATAGAGTGTGTCTGTGTGAGTGAGTGTGTGCCCAGCGATGGATTGGCACCCTGACCTGGGTGCATCTGCCCAGCGCCCGAGACGTTCTCCCCTGGATGGGCATGGGGAACCCCACCGCGACCCTAATAGAGGATAAAGCGGAAGATAATGGATGGATGGATGGAACTGAGAACATGGACAATAAGTGGAGCACAATGGGGGTGTTTTTACATCATTTGGGCTTTTAATAATAAAAAATGAAGAAGCTTTAAAAATAATAAAGATACATGACTCATAAATAAAGAATTAAAATGTATGAGTATAAATATTAAAATATTAAAATATTTATTAATTCATTCATTATCTTCCGCTTTATCCAATATTAGGGTCGCGGGGAGGGGGGGTTCCCCATGCCCATCCGGGGTAGAACGTTTCGGGCGCTGGGCACACACTCACTCACACAGACACACTCTACATGGGGCAATTTGGAGAACTCAATTGACTTGATCCATGTTTTTGGACTGTGGGAAGAAACCGGAGAACCAGGAGGAAACCCACGCGGACACGGGGAGAACATGGAAACTCCACCCAGATGGGGATTCGAACCCCATGTCCATCCAGGGCAGAATGTTTCAGGCGCTGGGCAGATACACCCAGGACATACACACTCTATATGGGGCAATTTGGAGAACTCAATTGACTTGATCCATGTTTTTGGACTGTGGGAAGAAACCGGAGAACCAGGAGGAAACCCACGTGGACACGGGGAGAACATGGAAACTCCACCCAGATGGGGATTCGAACCGGGAATCCCTAGCGCTGAGAGGAGAACATGCTAAAGCACTAAGCCACCGTGCCGCCCCTATTAAAATATTAATGAGTATTAATATTAAAAACAACGCGTTGCACTTAATTAAAGGGCGAACGGCAGGGCTGCGTCCCAAACAGAATGTTACCTTACAAAGGAGATTAAAGGCAGAAGGGCTGTTCAAGATGCCCCGCTTTGTCTCACAGTTTAATATGCAAATAAACAGTTCGAAACGCAGCCCATGCTAACGCGCTAACCTCCACCACGTACCCATCACGTAAGTGGTTTACGTTAATAATTACAAATCTAATTAAAATCTAGTTTTTTTTCGTATAAAACATTAACATTTCTTACCGTTTTTAACCTTTAACGCGGAAAATGTCAACGAAACTGCGACGTAAAACAAGCAGCGCGTCGGATGTGGAGATAAACAACACAGAGAGGTCACGGTGTGTTCAGTCACGGTAATACTTCATGTAACCACCAGAGGGCGATAATACAATAAAAAAAAGTTTTAACCCCGCGGCACGGTGGCTTAGTGGTTTAGTATGTTCTCCTCTCAGCGCTACGGATTCCCGGTTCGAATCCCCATCTGGGTGGAGTTTCCATGTTCTCCCCGTGTCCGTGTGGGTTTCCTCCGGGTTCTCAGGTTTCCTCCCACAGTCCAAAAACATGGATCAAGTCAACTGAATTCTCTAAATTGCCCCCTATAGAGTGTGTCTGTGTGAGTGAGTGTGTGTCCAGCGATGGATTGGCGCCCTGTCCTGGGTCTATCTGCCCAGCGCCCGAAACGTTCTCCCCTGGATGGGCATGGGGAACCCCACCACGACCCTAATAGAGGAATAAGTGGAAGATAATGAATGAATGAATGAATCTTCAGTAACTTAGTGGTTTAGCATGTTCTCCTCTCAGCGCTACGGATTCCCGTTTCGAATCCCCATCTGGGTGGAGTTTCCATGTTCTCCCCGTGTCTGCGTGGGTTTCCTCCGGGTTCTCCGGTTTCCTCCCACAGTCCAAAAACATGGATCAAGTCAACTGAATTCTCAAAATTGCCCCCTATAGAGTGTGTCTGTGTGAGTGAGTGTGTGCCCAGCGATGGATTGGCGCCCTGTCCTGGGTCTATCTACCCAGCGCCCGAAACGTTCTCCCCTGGATGGGCATGGGGAACCCCACTGTGACCCTAATAGAGGATAAAGCGGAAGATAATGAATGAATGAATTAAGTAGCGTCTTAACGACTTTCACGTCTTTTCCACGTGAGTTCATTCATATGATTATTATAAAATGTGCGTTTTATCTGCAGAATCAGTCAAAAGTTTGGACACATCCCCATTTGCTCCACCTTTTGTCCATGTTCTCAGTTCCACTTACTGTACAGATGGACTTTGTAGTTCTACAATTCCAGATTCGTCCATCTGTTTGTAGTTCTACAGGACATACTGTGTACTCTGTTCTCTAATGGCCAGGACCCCAATACTACCACCACTACTACCACCTATTGGGTGGCGGTTCGAATCCCGGTTCGAATCCCCATCTGGGTGGAGTTTCCATGTTCTCCCCGTGTCTGCGTGGGTTTCCTCCGGGTTCTCCGGTTTCCTCCCACAGTCCAAAAACATGGATCAAGTCAATTGAGTTCTCCAAATTGCCCCATATAGAGTGTGTCTGTGTGTGTGAGTGTGTGTCCAGCGATGGATTGGCGCCCTGTCCTGGGTCTATCTGCCCAGCGCCCGAGACGTTCTCCCCTGGATGGGCATGGGGAACCCCACCGCGACCCTAATAGAGGATAAAGCGGGAGATAATGAATGAATGAATTATTCCTATCCCAGCAGTGTCACTGAAGTGTTTAAATGAAACTCCAGCAGCACTGCTGCACTAAAACCCCCTCACCACATCAGTGTCACTGCAGAACTGACAATAAACAATCCACCACCCAAATGATACCTGTTCTGTGATGCTCCTGACCAACAGAGAACAGAGAACCAACAGGGGACTAACAACAACAAAGAACACAGATGGACTACAATCTGTATTTGTAAAACTACAAAGTCCATCTCTATGATAAGTGGAGGAAATAGATGGAGCAAGAACTTTTGATGGTACTGTAATCCATGTTATGTTAATCCGGTTTTATAATGTGATATTTATGGGTCGCACGCTCTGTCAGAATAAATGAATTAAAAAAACGTTCAATATGTAATTACGCCTTTTACCACACGATGGCAGCACCATTCTGATACGATCTGTGTCTATCTCAGTGTCCTGTACCTGTGGTCTGATATTTAGATGCCGCTAGGGGGCAGCAGAGGAATGGCTTTTGATAATTTCCTGCAATGAAAACAGACTCATCGGACACAACTACGGATTTTTTAAGAGGTGCTGCTTGATCTTAAATCTTAAATTTCATAAATGTAAGATATTCTTTACAGTTTGTTCAGTGTTTTCTGACTTTTCAGATATGAAAGAATTGTCTTTAGAGTTGTCTTTAGAGCCTGAGAGGCTTATATTCGATTGTATTGTCATTTGAAAATGCATCCCCCAGGCGTCTTCATGTTCTCGAATTTGGCCTGCATTGCAAAAACTATAGACATCCTTGCCCTACACAAACGTAGAAACACACACACACACACACACACACACACATATATATATATATATATATATATATATATATATATATATTTCATCCATCCATTATCTTCCGCTTTATCCTCTATTAGGGTCGCGGGTGGGGTTCCCCATGCCCATCCAGGGGAGAACGTTTCGGGTGCTGGGCAGATACACCCAGGACAGGGCGCCAATTCATCGCTGGGCACACACTCACTCACACAGACACACTCCACATGGGGCAATTTGGAGAACTCAAGTGACTTGATCCATGTTTTTGGACTGTGGGAAGAACCCGGAGGAAACCCACGCGGACACGGGGAGAACATGGAAACTCCACCCAGATGGGGATTCAAACCGGGAATCCCCAGCATTGAGAGGAGAACATGCTAAACCACTAAGCCACCGTGCCACCACATATATTAAAAAATAAATAAATATATATATATATATATATATATATATATATATATATATATATATATATATATATATATATATATTCGTGCACTGAGCAGGTACACCCAGGAATGGGTGCCACTCCATAGCTGGACTCTTACATACTCACACTTTTGCACGCAATATGGGGCAATTTGAGAAACCACTTCACCTTGAATCCATTCTTCTTGGAGTGTGGAAGTAAACCAATGTGGAAATGGAAAGAACACGGAAACGGCATTTAGATCACAACTAGACCTAAATCCCCAGCGCTCTGAGGCAGACGTGGTAAGCACTATGTCACCCCAATTATATATATATATATTATATATAAAGTTATTATTATTTGCACTATTTTATTCAGAACATCGCTTCAGAGGCCATCGCTTCTAATGACCCTGATGATTCAGATTTGTTAATGACATGCTCGTTTAATGTGGCTGTGTTATGTCTGTGCTCACTCTCCGACATTGAAACCGGTTCCCTCTCTTTTGAAGCGGAACACGAATCTGTTATCATGCAACATATCGACAACAAGAGCATGAGATGTAAGGCCCTTACCTGAGTCATCAGCCAGGGGAATGTTGGTGAACATCCCATCATCTTCATCCACCTCACCCTCCATCCCTTTCCACTGCTGTGTACCAAATCCAACAGATCAATCCATGTTCTGAAAAACACTTTCCTCCCCGCGTTGGCTCGTCGTACTTCCACTGCTCTTCACACACACGTCCACATGCCACAGACAAATGTTTGTGGCATACCTGCAGTCGTTATGACACACCCTCTGAATTATTCATTGTTTCCACAGTAACAGGACGGACCAGCCGGGTGGCTCGGGTGACATCACTTTTAAGGGTTCAAAGGGCAAATCACCTGTTTATTTACCAGGTGAACTGAACTCTAAGCATCGTAATCCATTAACGGCGGTCGGTTTGGACTTTGCTCATTGTTCCAGTTCCTCATCAGAAACGAAACTACACAACAAACTACATACTACATACTAATGCTGCTTCATACTACAGCTATGATACTCTGAATACATTCATTCATTCATTCATTATCTCCCGCTTTATCCTCTATTAGGGTCGCGGTGGGGTTCCCCATGCCCATCCAGGGGAGAACGTCTCGGGCGCTGGGCAGACAGACCCAGGACAGGGCGCCAATCCATCGCTGGGCACACACTCACTCACACAGACACACTCTATATGGGACAATTTTTTTGAGAATTCAATTGACTTGATCCATGTTTTTGGACTGTGGGAGGAAACCGGAGAACCCGGAGGAAACCCACGCAGACACGGGGAGAACATGGAAACTCCACCCAGATGGGGATTCGAACCGGGAATCCCTAGTGCTGAGAGGCGAACGTGCTGATCACTAAGCCACCGTGCAGCTTACTCTGAATACAATCCAGTTTATTTGGTAGTAGGGGTGTCTTCAACTAAGGATTTTCATAGTCGAATCTGATTCGTCAGATTTTCCCTATAGTCGACTGATAGTCGAATCAGTTAAAATTTCACCACAAGATGGCGCTATAAGCGTGGTTTTTAAAAAGTTTTTTTTTTTATACAGTATTTTACTTGTTTTTCTAGAGCACCGTAAATGAGATCCCCGTTCTGGACTTTTTTCCACTTCAAAGGAAAAACCTAAAACACTCAGATCAATGAGTTTTAGGATGATTAGGATGATTTTATTTGACAAAAGGCTATATATATGACGAAAACAAAGACATTTCATGTAAAAACTAATGCTTAGCAGCAGCCATGGGCGCCCCCGTGTGGTCAAAACGGTACATTCGACTATGAGGTTCATAGTTGACTACGGTTCTCCGAATGGAATCGTCGAATCAGCGAATATTGCAGCTCACCCCTATTTGGTAGAATCAATAAAGTGAAGTTTCCATGTTCTCACTATCTCACTATGTTGTTGGTTTCCATCAGGTTCTCTGATTTCCACCCATAGTCCAAAAACATTCAATGTAACTAGGCTGCTCCAAATTGCCCCTATCTAAATTGCCCCTATATAGTGTGTGTATCTGTGTGGATGAGTGTGTGTCACCGATGGATTGGCGCCCTCTCCTGGGTTTATTTGCCCAGCGCACGAAACAGTGTCCCCTGTGTGGGCATGGGGAACCCCGTGCCCTTGACCCTAGGAAAGGTCTATGCGGAAGATAATATATAGATTGACATAGGCGCCCCCCAGTGTCTCAGCCCAGTTACTGCAGCAGTGTCAGGACTGAACTGATATGCACCTTTAATTTTTTCATCGATCAGATTATTCATTCATTATCTTCCGCTTTATCCTCTATTAGGGTCGTGGTGGGGTTCCCCATGCCCATCCACGGGAGAACGTCTCGGGCGCTGGGCAGATACACCCAGGACAGGGCGCCAATCCATCGCTGGGCACACACTCACTCACTCACACACACTCTATATGGGGCAATTTTGAGAATTCAATTGACTTGATCCATGTTTTTGGACTGTGGGAGGAAACCGGAGAACCCGGAGGAAACCCACGCAGACACGGGGAGAACATGGAAACTCCACCCAGATGGGGATTCGAACCGGGAATCCCTAGCGCTGAGAGGCGAACGTGCTGACCACTAAGCCACCGTGCCGCATATCAGATTATATTTGTGTAAATATATTTCTTAAACTATTATTAGTCTCTTGTAATTTCTGACTCATGGGGTTGGGTCATGTTTAGAACCTGATATGTTTATTTCACAGGATCTTCTGAATTATGAGGTGGTTTAAGAGTCATAATACTAATATATTTATATGTAAACGAATGCTTTTTCACATCTGCTCGACGTCAGTGAGCTACACCAAAATAAGGCGGGGCAACGAGGTTGGAGCCGGTTGTGGTTTGGCTTTTTTCCTCAATAATGACCAATATTAAAAAACTGTACAACAATAAAACCTGCAAAGCTTTTGCAGATGTAATGTGTATCAGTATACTTTTCATTCATTCATTATCTCCCGCTTTATCCTCTATTAGGGTCGTGGTGGGGTTCCCCATGCCCATCCAGGGGAGAACATCTCGGGCGCTGGGCAGATAGACCCAGGACAGGGCGCCAATCCATCGCTGGACACACACTCACTCACACAGACACACTCTATATGGGGCAATTTTGAGAATTCAATTGACTTGATCCATGTTTTTGGACTGTGGGAGGAAACCGGAGAACCCGGAGGAAACCCACGCAGACATGGGGAGAACATGGAAACTCCACCCAGATGGGGATTCGAACCGGGAATCCCTAGTGCTGAGAGGAGAACGTGCTAAACCACTAAGCCTATCAGTATACTTTTGTCTGTATAATGTATTTATCTTACATTTCTGTGAAATGACCCTTTTCCTGGCAGCTCTGCAGACACAATGTACTGCACCAAAGATTTTATACGATGGGCGTTTGACCTTCATGTATGATCTCTAAATCAATCTTAATTTAATGTCCAATTTAAAACACGTCCTTATGGACAGCACAGAGCCCACATTTTTGGATAACACTTACTCCCGTCGACATGTGGGCACATTTACCTGTTTTCAAAATGGTAAATTAACGAGTTTTGGGATTTGGGGGAATTCCACATCATTTTTACCTAACTGTATTTACAACCAGTTTAAGATATTTACTGTTGACTCTATTAAACAATGTTAACTGATGGTGGACACACGTGCATTCAAGCATAAACCCACAGTTTAGCTTTAATGAGGTTCTAAATCAATGTTAATGATGTTAATGCATGGAACAAATGAGATTAATGACACCCAGATTAACTGAAAGACCGAGACCATGAAACACAGTGTGATCAATGTTCACATTTTCTCTCTGTCTTTTAATATTATTCTAAATATCGCTTGAATATTTGAAAATATATATATAATAATATAAAAGTGATTTTAATGTACTGTACCACACAAAATTTGGACACACCCCCTTCAGACTGCAATATGTATTTCCTCCATTTACCATATATGTGGATGGACTTTGTAGTTTTACAATTACAGACTGTAGTCCAGCTGTTTTCTTTGCTTTTTCACACACTGTCTGCTAAAAAAAACCTAACTCTTATTTATATATATATATATATATATATATATATATATATATATATATATATATATATTGCGGCACGGTGGCTTAGTGGTTAGCACATTCGCCTCTCAGCACTAGGGATTCCCGGTTCGAATCCCCATCTGGGTGGAGTTTCCATGTTCTCCCCGTGTCTGCGTGGGTTTCCTCCGGATTCTCCGGTTTCCTCCCACAGTCCAAAAACATGGATCAAGTCAATTGAATTCTCCATATTGCCCCATATAGAGTGTGTCTGTGTGAGTGAGTGTGTGACCAGTGATGGATTGGCGCCCTGTCCTGGGTCTATCTGCCCAGCGCCCGAGATGTTCTCCCCTGGATGGGCATGGGGAACCCCACCGCGACCCTAATAGAGGATAAAGCGGGAGATAATGAAAGAATGAATATATGAATGAATATATATATATATATATATATATATATATATATATATATATATATATATATATATTTATGAGGTGGGTCAACATGTCTTTCTTCAACCATATATAACAAACGATACAATCAGGGGGACATTTGTACCTCCAAAGTTCTGTTGCACGTTTTTAAAAATGTGGGGGGAAAACTGACCCTGCTGGAAATCATTTATATTAAAAAGGGATAATGACTGTTTAATTAAACTGTTTAGATATTAAAAAAAATATGAATAACCAAACTTACAGCAGAAATTTCAGGCGTTATACATTCTTTATAATTTGACCATATCGTAGAAACACATACACATCCCTCACTGAGAGTCTAAACAGTTTAGATGTGGCTCCACCTAGCGGACGGATAATGTTTTGACTCGCCATGTTAAATCCAATTTTACATCCAGCATGTACTAATTCTACTGTTCCCTAATGGTTAGAACCCCAATAGTACCACCACAGGGCAGGTATTATTTGCTCTGTGCATTATTCCTATCCCAGCAGTGTCACTGAGGTGTTTAAATGAAACTACACATCACTGCTGCACTATAACGCCTTCACCACATCAGTGTCACTGCAGAACTGACAATAAACAATCCACCACCCAAATGATACCTGTTCTGTGATGCTCCTGACCAACAGAGAACAGAGAACCAACAGGGGACTAACAACAACAAAGAAAATAGATGGACTACAGACTGTAATTGTAAAATTATAAGGTCCATATATATGGTAAGTGGAGGACATAGACAATGGAGCAAGAAGGGGGAGTGTCCAAACATTTGACTGGTATTGTGAGTGCGAAATAATCACCAAATCTCATGTGTAATAAATGTGATATGAGATTATATCCAATATTCATGATACCTGGCCAAATTTAAATATGCTAACATTTTAAAGGATTTTTTGTGTTTTTGTTTGGTTTATTTGATGGGCTGTGTGTTCAGGACATGTAAATTCGGGAGGGGCGTTGTCCTTGGAGAGGTGTCAGGAAGTAGGAGGGTATGTTAAGGCGGCAGGAAGCTAAGCTGAGGTTACTGTGGAGATGTGTGGTGATCCTGCCCTTAACCATGACATTGTGATGTTCCTTCCTCCCATGGCACAATCTCCACCCCTCCCAATCCCTGGCTTACAGACAGAAATGCACCAAACACTAACCAGAGTGCACTCTGAATTTCGTATAGTAACGAAAATAAACACTTTGTTTGGATTTTGAAGCGAGATGTAACACTTGGGGTGTTTTGTGTAGGTTCTCCTAATGAGAAAAAAAAATGCCTCCATCATCTCCACCTGGTTTTTTTTTTATTTTTTATACTATCTTTATCAAGGGCGGCACGGTGGCTTAGTGGTCAGCACGTTCGCCTCTCAGCGCTAGGGATTCCCGGTTCGAATCCCCATCTGGGTGGAGTTTCCATGTTCTCCCCGTGTCTGCGTGGGTTTCCTCCGGGTTCTTCGGTTTCCTCCCACAGTCCAAAAACATGGATCAAGTCAATTGAATTCTCAAAATTGCCCCATATAGAGTGTGTCTGTGTGAGTGAGTGTGTGCCCAGCGATGGATTGGCGCCCTGTCCTGGGTCTATCTGCGCAGCGTCCGAGACGTTCTCCCCTGGATGGGCATGGGGAACCCCACCGCGACCCTAATAGAGGATAAAGCGGGAGATAATGAATGAATGAATGAATATCTTCATCACATTGTTGAAGTTTGTGGTGCCATCTGCGATCACTGTTATGTGTGTGGTTTTTTATTATGTCCAATCAGGTTTGTAGTAATATATAAATATATATATATATATATATATATATATATATATATATATATATATATATATATATATATATATATATATATATATATATATATATATATATATATATATATATATATATATATATATATATATATATATATATATATATATATTTATAGTGTCCAGCGATAGATTGGCGCCCTGTCCTGGGTGTATCTGCCCAGCGCCCGAAACGTTCTCCCTGGATGGGCATGGGGAACCCCACCACGACCCTAGTAGAGGATTAAGAGGAAGATAATGGTTGGATGGTTCTATATATATAGTCATATATATGACTATATATAAATCAAAAGTAAATTTGACAAATTTACTATTCGGGACCACGCAGAGGTTTATATACTCTTTTGGCAGATTGCTATTTCAACAGCACAGTGTGACCAATTACATGTAAATTAATGTTAATACAGCTTTTGCAGGAAACATCATCACAAGTGTCTGGTAACATAATGAAGCTTAAAAACCTTGATGATTAAAAGCTGGTCACAAAAGTTAGAATGTTTCAATCATTAGATTAAAATATCTACAAAACCAGGGGGAACTAAACGTTTCCCAAAATCATTTAAACTAAAATAAGCGGGACATTACATTCGGTCATTTTGCAGACACTTTTATCCAACGCGTCTTACAAGGAGCCCAACTGAGGCTGGGGTCAGAACATAGGGACAGCACCCCACTTACCCCACGACGTACAGATAATGTTACAGAAGTTATTATTGAAACCAGAAAATTAGGATTTGTAAAACAATAAGAAATAATAGTGTATTATGACATCACCACATATGGTCAGAGATGGAAATGATGGTGCAGAGTTTAAATACTTGTTTTTATGATCTGAACTGGACCTATTTTCCATACATCCATCCATTATCTTCTGCTTTATCCTATATTAGGGTCGCGGTGGGGTTCCCCATGTCCATCCAGGGGAGAACGTCTCGGGCGCTGGGCAGATAGACCCAGGACAGGGCGCCAGTCCATCGCTGGACACACACTCACTCACACAGACACACTCTATATGGGGCAATTTAGAGAACTCAATTAACTTGATCCATGTTTTTGGACTGTGGGAGGAAACCGGAGAACCCGGAGGAAACCCACGCGGACACGGGGAGAACATGGAAACTCCACCCAAATGGGGATTCGAACCGGGAATCCCTAGTGCTAAGAGGAGAACGTGCTAAACCACTAAGTACCTATTTTTCAGTTTCTTAAAATTAATGAAACAATTTTTTCATTGACCAGCGATGGATCGGCGCCCTGTCCTGGGTCTATCTGCCCAGCGCCCGAGATGTTCTCCCCTGGATGGGCATGGGGAACCCCACCACGACCCTAATAGAGGATAAAGCGGGAGATAATGAATGAATGAATGAAAAAGGATTTTATTCATTGTATTCGCGTACATTTGAGAAGAAACTGATGTTTGTGACGACAATTAAACTAGTTCGGATCAGCATTCGGTTCCTTTTTAGATGATGTGAAAGGAATCGATACAATTGTGTCGAATCTTTTCCCAAACTATACCAAACTATTTGAAGACCTCCTACGAATTAAGCGTCAACCGACAAATAGCGTTAACATTTTGCACTATTATAACATTTAAGCGTTTTAAAAGTTCATTTTGAACCAAGTTTTTATTTTAATTGCTGCTGTTTAATGAAACTTTAATGAGACGCCGACGACACCGTCAACATTAACCGGTCCAGCAGCACCTGTTACCCAATTAATAACAATAACAATCAAACAAATTCTAACAAACACTAAATCTAAACGTTTTCCCTTTAAAAGAGCAGAAAATCGTCATTTTCACCGTGTGATGAAGGTAAGTACTAATTCATATAATAAATCTATAATTATTATCCGCAAATGAGGTATTTAATACAGGTAAAGGTGACGCCAGGTGTTTTAATTATCACCTGTTTTATAAGATACATCAACATCTAAAGCTCTAAAATGAGTCTAAAATCAAGAATGATTAATTATAAGAATACTATAATTATTAATCAGGACGTAGAAGTTTAAAAGTGTTTTTAAATCTTGTTTTTAGCGGTTTGGAATCGATGCAATCTGATGGAAATCTGATTATTTCATTCTTCTCCCGCTTTATCCTCTATTAAGGTCGCGGTGGGGTTCCCCATGCCCATCCAGGGGAGAACGTCTCGGGCGCTGGGCAGATACACCCAGGACAGGGCGCCAATCCATCACTGGGCACACACTCACTCACACAGACACACTCTATATGGGGCAATTTAGAGAACTCAATTAACTTGATCCATGTTTTTGGACATTGGGAGGAAACCGGAGAACCCGGAGGAAACCCACGCGGACACAGGGAGAACATGGAAACTCCACCCAGATGGGGATTCGAACTGGGAATCCCTAGCGCTGAGAGGAGAACGTGCTAAACCACTAAGTTTATAAACCACTTGTTTATCAGGTTTGTGTCAAATTAACAAGTAACGAAATGGCCACTTTTTTTTTACTAGAAAAATACATCAGTTGTTTACTAGATAAATTTTACGCTGTGGTTTCCAATAAAGTAGGAAAGTAGGAAACATGAGTAGTACAGTGAGAATGTGGACCACCCTACAAAAAGGACAACACCCAAAATAGTGCAGATGGATGGCACATTTTTTTCATTCGAAATTCTGAATTTCAAAGCACAAAGTTTGTTTATATGTGTATAGATTTTGTCTGATAAATAACGTAACATAACCAGTTCAATTCATGTAAATATTTGTCCCCAATAAACACTTTTGTGTTATGTGGTACCAAATAAAGTCAGCTTTAAACTTTTACAGAGACAAAAGCATGTTCTTGGCAAAAGTTTTGTATATCGTATTGTTTTTTTTTACACCCCTGAAGTATTTATTTAAATACTAGCTGCTCTTACATTTAGCCATTTAGCAGATTCTTCTATCCAAAGTAACTTGTTTTAGTGGTTAGCACGTTCTCCTCTCAGCGCTAGGGATTCCCAGTTCGAATCTCCATCTGGCTGGAGTTTCCATGTCCTCCCCGTGTCTGCGTGGGTTTCCTCCGGGTTCTCCGGTTTCCTCCCACAGTCCAAAAACATGGATCAAGTCAATTGAATTCTCAAAATTGCCCCATATAGAGTGTGTCTGTGTGAGTGAGTGTGTGCCCAGTGATGGATCGGCGCCCTGTCCTGGGTCTATCTGCCCAGCGCCTGAGACGTTCTCCCCTGGATGGGCATGGGGAACCCCACCGCGACCCTAATAGAGGATAAAGCGGGAGATAATGAATGAAAAAAATTATCCAAACAGCTTCAATGCCCCTTCACTCTGTTTTTTTTTTTTATTATTATTAAAACAACTGTATTAAGTACTTATTGTGGAAGAGATGCTTTTGATTGTTTTTTTTGTTTTTTTGGTATTTTCAGGGCTGAAACAAAAAAAAAATTCCATACAGAAAGGGTGGCACTGTGGAGTTGTGATTATGGATCCAGGTTCGAATCTCGAATCAAAAACATGGATTTAAGGTGAATAGGCTGCTTTAAATTGTTCCCATCTAAAATGCCCCAATATAGTGTGTCTGTGTGTGTCAAATGAGGAACTGGCACCTTGTCTTAGGTGTATTTGCCCCACATGTGAAATGTTCTCCCCTGAATAGACAATAGGACCCCCCCCCCGTGACCCTAGTAGAGGATTAAGTGGTCAAGATGAAAGACATACAGTATCTACAGAAAATACAAATCCACACCGATATGATGTTTAATATTTATAAACAATTTTAATGATTTGGAAGTCTGGATCCCTGGCACTTTGCGTGCTGCTATCGCTAGGTGTCGCTATAATCCAATTGTCAGCTGTGGCTGGCTTAGGGACTTTGCACTTTGAATCAGGTAGCCAAACTTGGCCTGTGTTTCTTGCTGTGCGGTTTAACCTGTGATTAGGATGACGATTAGTAATTGATGTATCGCTTTACAGCTGCTGGGCTTCATGCAAATGCAACCTCTGGCAAAGTGATGGGATTATTGTGTTCATCCGGCTTTATTCTTTATAGTTTGTTTTATTTGCCTTTGTTTAATTGTATTTTTTATTTACCAATATCACTGATGAGATGTGAAACAAATTTGATTCATTCATTCATTCATTATCTCCCGCTTTATCCTCTATTAGGGTCGCGGTGGGGTTCCCCATGCCCATCCAGGGGAGAACGTTTCGGGCGCTGGGCAGATACACCCAGGACAGGGCGCCAATCCATCGCTGGGCACACACTCACTCACACAGACACACTCTATATGGGGAAATTTGGAGAATTCAATGGACTTAATCCATGTTTTTGGACTGTGGGAGAAACCGGAGAACCCGGAGGAAACCCACGCGGACACGGGGAGAACATGGAAACATCCAGATGGGGATTCGAATCGGGAATCCCTAGCGCTGAGAGGCGAACGTGCTAACCCACTAAGCCACCGTGCCGCCCCAAATTTGATTTAATAATGCATAAATGTCTTGCAATTTGTGAAATATATACGAGGGGCAATAATGACATAAAAGCATCAGGAAAAAATAAATATATAAATTCTGAAATCTTGTATTCGTGATTTTGCTTAAGCTTCAGCCACAAGTAACAGAGAGATGCTACTAAAGCATGAAAGCCCAATGTCACACATTTCCAGAAGCACAGCATTCTCCGAACTCTCTCTCTCACACACACACACACACACACACACACACACACACCCTCTCACACAAACAACATAAAGCCTCAGTCCAGTCCATTTTTGTAGAACTCCAGTTCATGTTTTAGTCATGACTGTACACTGTAGCAGTGTTATTTTACAAGCACACTTAACTTCTCTCCTCCCTCCTTTAATCTATACTCTGGAGCTCTGGCTGCTTTCAGAACTCTACCTGTTGCAGTAACTGTGTATACCCACACTTTTTATGCAGAAGATTGCACTTGACAAATGAATACAAGGGGGTTCACAAGAGTGGATCAGCTGATCACACTGCGATCTGTCATAAACAAATACAAGGAGAAAGCAGTTCAAGTGAAATATTCCAATTTAGTTTTAATGTAATTGATGTAATTGAAACAGGTTGCCTGCATTAAAACTCGAATTCACAAAAATACAACCTTTGACAGAAATGAGGGCCTCAGCACAGTGTTGTTCACATCCCAATTTCGGCTTTAAGAATAAAATGGTGGAAAATAAATCCTGTTTAAAAATTACTTCAATTCTTAATAAATTCACAATTCAGTATAAATAATAGTATATTTTATATTTCCCCAAAAGCTGAGAAGAATTAATTATAAGACATAAACAGATTTAAAAAAATCATTATAAATAAAAATCTAAGGCAATATATCGACCGGACGGCACGGTGGCTTAGTGGTTAGCACGTTCTCCTCTCAGTGCTAGGGATTCCCGGTTCGAATCCCCATCTGGGTGGAGTTTCCATGTTCTCCCCGTGTCTGCGTGGGTTTCCTCCGGGTTCTCCGGTTTCCTCCCACAGTCCAAAAACATGGATCAAGTCAATTGAATTCTCAAAATTGCCCCATATAGAGTGTGTCTGTGTGAGTGAGTGTGTGTCCAGCGATGGATTGGCGCCCTGTCCTGGGTGTATCTGCCCAGCGCCCGAGACGTTCTCCCCTGGATGGGCATGGGGAACCCCACCGCGACCCTAATAGAGGATAAAGCGGGAGATAATGAATGAATGAATGAATGAATGAATATATTGACCGGACAAATTAACAAAAAATGTCAGCAACACTTCAAATTAATGACAAATCCGTCATTAATAAATATAATAAACATTTAAAATACACATATTATAAATAACTGTGTTATAAAGCCTTATGGCATATTCCTCTAACACTTTAAGATTGTGGTTATAAATATCTATGTACATTTCCTGGGGTTTATGTTGAGTATTATAAAGCATTAAATACTTTAAAAAGCTTTATAAATGGCTCTATGAATATTTATATAAACAGTTGAAAATTAAAAAAAACACAAACATTAATCATTAAAAACTTTGCTATATTTTTCAATTGGATATGTGGTGAGATACGAGAGGTATTGATGGTATACGTTGCAGGTTTCAGATAATAAAAACATTAAGATTTCAGCACTTCAGCAGTCGTCATGACTCAGCACTCTTCTGCAAATCTAACAAACAGTAATCAAGTGCTTAGCAGTGTCGGGATGAAGCATGAGCCAGTCTGCTGCTCTGCGTTCAGACAGGCTCGAGTCTGTTTCGACATCACAACACTGCGCACTGACGTCACGCTCATAATAACCCATTAATTCCCAGAGAGCATTAGTGGTTAGACTGGTTGTGTGAACTGCATGTGTATGAGATGCAACGCTGTGAAGGACCACAGACGTGGAACAGTGATTAGCACTTGGGGTGGAGCCAGGTATCAATGGACAATAATCATACACTCTGATCAAGCCTTGGATGTTGCATATAAAGTCTGCGTTTGGTGAAATGTTAACAAGCCAGCATACAGAGCAGAGAGCTGTCTATGGGTGAAACATTCATTCATTCATTCATTATCTCCCGCTTTATCCTCTATTAGGGTCGCCGTGGGGTTCCCCATGCCCATCCAGGGGAGAACGTCTCGGGCGCTGGGCAAATAGACCCAGGACAGGGCGCCAATCCATCGCTGGGCACACACTCACTCACACAAACACACTCTATATGGGGCAATTTTTGAGAATTCAATTGACCTGATCCATGTTTTTGGACTGTGGGAGGAAACCGGAGAACCCGGAGGAAACCCACGCAGACACGGGGAGAACATGGAAACTCCACCCAGATGGGGATTCGAACCGGGCATCCCTAGAGCTGAGAGGCGAACGTTCTAACCACTAAGCCACCGTGCCGCCGGGTGAAACATCATTCTAGCAAATCTGAGAAAGGGCTGTAATGATATTTGGCATAATGGAACGCTTTGACGTTCTAAAAATGAAAGGACCCACTGGTGTACCGAGTAACAGATATTAAATAGGAGGCCAAGATGAGGAACCACAAGATGAGCACCATAGCATCTCATTGGCTTCGAGACTCCCGAGTGCTCCAGATTTCAGGGAAGGGAAATATTACCAAATGCCTGAAACTGAGGACTATGGACATTGAAGATCAGTGGTGAGGTGTTGAGCTATCGCTCTGAAGGTTCGGGGTTTAACCCCCAAATTCACAAAGTTAAGTGGACTTAACCCTCATTGCCCCACGGGTGATGCATCACAGCTGACCCTGTGCACTGAGCTCAGGCATCATGTTGGGATCTACAAGTCGCTTTGTGTAAAAGCTCCTGCCAAATAAACAAATTCAATGTTGTGGATTTGTTGAAGGATCTACTTTTTAAAGGATCTGCTCATAATCCAAAGCTTACAGGCTCATCTGTGAAATATAGTGTGGGGTTGTCTCATGGTCGCTTCTGGAACAGTCTCACAAATCTTTGCTAAAAGAATTTTTACAAGAAACTGCTTTCAAATTCATCAAGAGGAACGTGATCATAAGACAATATATAAGACTTTGCAACAAGGGATGTCATCAGGTCACTTGCCACATCTTAACCAAATAAAAGCAGCATTTCACCTGCTGAAAAAGAAAGCGTTGGGAGAAACGAACAAAAAAAAAAAAAAATGCTGTGGCAAAAGTATATTGATTCCCGGTTCGAATCCCCATCTGGGTGGAGTTTCCATGTTCTCCTCGTGTCTACGTGGGTTTCCTCCGGGTTCTCCGGTTTCCTCCCACAGTCCAAAAACATGGATCAAGTCAATTCATTCATTCATTCATTATCTCCCGCTTTATCCTCTATTAGGGTCGCAGTGGGGTTCCCCATGCCCATCCAGGGGAGAACGTCTCGGGCGCTGGGCAGATAGACCCAGGACAGGGCGCCAATCCATCGCTGGGCACACACTCACTCACACAGACACACTCTATATGGGGCAATTTGGAGAACTCAATTGACTCGATCCATGTTTTTGGACTGTGGGAGGAAACCGGAGAACCCGGAGGAAACCCACGCGGACACGGGGAGAACATGGAAACTCCACCCAGATGGGGATTCGAACCGGGAAATCCCTAGCGCTGAGAGGCGAACGTGCTAAGCCACCGTGCCGCCGGATCAAGTCAATTGCATTCTCCAAATTGCCCCATATAGAGTGTGTCTGTGTGAGTGAGTGTGTGCCCAGCGATGGATTGGCATCCTGTCCTGGGTCTATCTGCCCAGCGCCCGAGACGTTCTCCCCTGGATGGGCATGGGGAACCCCACCGCGACCCTAATAGAGGATAAAGCGGGAGATAATGAATGAATGAAAAGTATGTTGGTGCAAAACAAAGTAGTGCAGACTAAAGTTATTGTAAGTGATAGCTGTGAATTCTACTTTAATATACTTTACATGCCCTATCTTACACACTGTGCAAGACATGTCGCAATGAAATATATATAAAAGTCGCAATATTACGATCTCACACTGCCAACAGTCTATTTTCATGCCTTCCGTACGGGCAGTTTAAATAGCAATGCTGCTTGTGAATATATCCCCCCTGATGGGCGTGGCCATCACAAAATGAGGTGTGTCCAGGTGCATTTCGGGCGTATTGCTAAAACCCAGATGCACCGCCAACTGAAAACAACCTCTTCAGATGTCAACAATTGATGGAGCAGCATATTGAGTCCAGGTATGGTAGCCGCACCGCTCAAATAGCAATCCACCAAAGTCAGAGTGCCACCTGGTTATTAAAGGGAAGGGCAAGTGACACGCTGATTGGTTTATTGCATGTTGCACCCAAAACACACTTATGAAGATTTAAGAGAATTACTACATATATTTAGAGACACTGCCAAACTGACATGTCTGAAGGGAATCTGAATTTTGAAACTCTATAGGTTTATACTTAAATACATGAAGTATTTTGTAGAGAATATGATCTCTTACTAAAACCAATGCTCGCTTTTTTTTTAAAGATTTTACTCTTCTGCTTTTATTCAAAGGAATTTTTAATACATTTAAAGTCAGACAACCTTTCATTGGACCTGTTTAACAAACCTCCCAATCAATATTCCAGTTCATCTCCAAGGTGGTGGAGGTCTGATAAAAATCTAAATGGAAGATGAAGATGGAGATAAATGAATTTCTGAACGTGTTAGTAATTGGTAGGTTTCCTATGGCTGTAATGGAGATGTGCAGTGGAGCAGCGTTAATTCCATAAGTCTGTGTAAAATCTGATGATCCATGTCATTCAGCATGATATTCCATTACTTCAAACAGTATCTTGTAATGCAACATATCTCCTTGAAAATCGTCGGTCCTTAGGTGGTTGTTGCGAGGATTTACTGTGTGTCTTGGGTTTCTGTTCTGTTTTCTAATGAAAAACTGTGGGTCCTATCTTACACCCTGAGATGCTTATTGCCATGTTCTACACCAAAGCGAAGCAAATAACATTCATTCATTCATTCATTATCTCCCGCTTTATCCTCTATTAGGGTCGCGGGGGGTTCCCCATGCCCATCCAGGGGAGAACGTCTCGGGCGCTGGGCAGATACACCCAGGACAGGGCGCCAATCCATCGCTGGGCACACACTCACTCACACAGACTCACTCTATATGGGGCAATTTTTGAGAATTCAATTGACTTGATCCATGTTTTTGGACTGTGGGAGGAAACCAGAGAACCTGGAGGAAACCCACGCAGACACGGGGAGAACATGGAAACTCCACCCAGATGGGGATTCGAACCGAGAACCCCTAGTGCTGAGAGGAGAACGTGCTAAACACCAAGCCACCGTGCCGCCAGCAAATAACATATTATATTTAATATTCATTCATTCATTATCTTCCGCTTTATCCTCTATTAGGGTCACGGTGGGGTTCCCCATGCCCATCCAGGGGAGAACGTTTCGGGCACTGGGCAGATACACCCAGGACTGGGCGCCAATCTATCGCTGGGCTATATTTAATATACTGAACTTAATTTAACTTATTGTTAAGTCAAACTTCAAATATGGCTTTCTTTTTTTTTTCAGGGGACTCGCATGCTCTCTGTCGTATGTGGAAAATAACAAGGCAAGTCTCACGCATCAGCAAACCCTGCACTTTGAGATAAACCCCGCCCACTGATTCAGCACTGTGGTGAGTCGCTATAATTTTATGATGGTTTCAGAATCATATGCACTTTTATGTAATTTAATTTATAAAAATATAAACATTCCTGTGGCCCGCAGTGTGCATTAAGTAATGACAATTTGGAAGGAATTAATTATTTCAGAATGTTGGTTGAGGTTGGCATTGAATCGTTCTAAATATAAACAACATGTTTATGAATTTGGGAGGAGTTTATTATTATAATATTGTATAATAAAGCAATAAGGAATGAATGGGCGGGTGAATAAATCACAGGAAAGAGGTGTTGGTAGTCCCAACACGTAGCCGAGAACAGTTACACATCTCTCCCGTGATTTTTTTTCGCAATGATAAACAGCCGAAAGTGTTTTCTTGCTTTAATACAACGGTTAAAAACACTCTACAGTCCTAAAATGTTTGATTCATAAATGTGTTTGTTGAAAGCAAAATCATTAACCTGGTTTTCTGCGACGTAAGACCGTTTTTTAAAATCTATGTTGATCGCTGAGTAACAAGATACTGATTTCTTTAACAATCATACTGCCATCTAGTGGCCAAATTATACCACACACTTTATTAAAAAAAAAAACATCCCCAAAAGACCTGGTGCTTATCCATCAGAAAAATTATATTTAAAAAATTATGTATTGTAAATCATGCATTGATATGGATGTGAAGCAAACATACTGTAGGTGTGTGTTATTGTCAATAATGTTACAGCTGGACAAACGGCTCAGCCAATCAGATTTAAGGACTGGGGCTACTCGTTTTATAATTACTGTAGTTTTAATGCTGGAATTAATTGATTATTTTGGAATGGGATGGGTAAACTAGTACAATAGTCAGTAGTTTAATTCACTACTGAACTAACTAATGCAAGTTAACGAGAGCCAATAGCAAAGAATGGTGTCTGAAAGGGGATTGGTAAATGATGGAGACTTTCTTCAGTCCATTTAAAACCAAGCATATTTAACATTACACATCGCGCTGTTTAATCTGCTCTGACAATCTGATATAATGATTGATTGTGCAGCTTTGTCACTTTATTTCTACATAAACTAAATCAAACCTCATTCCACTAAACGTACAGGCTTAATGGGTATTTTGGTGGTGACAGCTCCCAGGTTGTAATGCTACAGTATTTTCAGTAATAATTCATTACGAAGTGCTAACAATATTTGCATCTTTTTTTATGCAATTTAGAAAGAACAGCTAAAAAGGCTTTATTTAGAGGCGACGCCTCCCGTTTTTAATGTCTCGAGTGGTGCAGATTTAACAGGAGGTAGGAGTTTACAGTGTATGTTAATGAAATTTACTTATGAACAGATGAATAATCAGAGCAGCTCTGCACATCTTATTATACATTAATTAGTATAATTACTGCAGCCTTGTCTGAGTCCTTTTGTCATGATGACACAAAAATGTGCTAATCCACTCGTTCAGAAAAAAAGTCTTTTTATGAGTGGCTGTGTTTGGTTCTAAAACACACACACACACACACACACACACACACACACACACACACACACAGGCACACATATATATATACACATACACATACACACACACACACACACACACATATATTTATATATATATATATAGGGCGGCACGGTTCCCGGTTCGAATCCCCACCTGGGTGGAGTTTCCATGTTCTTCCCGTGTCTGCGTGGGTTTCCTCCGGGTTCTCCGGTTTCCTCCCACAGTCCAAAAACATCGATCAAGTCAATTGAATTCTCCAAATTGCCCAATATAGAGTGTGTCTGTGTGAGTGAGTGTGTGCCCAGCGATGGATTGGCACCCTGTCCTGGGTGTATCTGCCCAGCGCCCGAAACGTTCTCCCCTGGATGGGCATGCGGAACCCCACCGCGACCCTAATAGAGGATAAAGCGGGAGATAATGAATGAATGAATATATATATATATATATATATATATATATATATATATATATATATATATATATATATATAAAATTATATTATGAAATGTATTTTTCACCTCTTATCAGTCATTATGATTATTGGGATTAATATTTTAAATATTGTTTTGTGTATTTTAAGATGTCTTTTTTTGTTGTTGCTTTGTCTGTTTCCTGTGAACATTTCATATCCCAATGTGGTAAACTTAATTCAGCAGTTATCATACTTCTATACATTTTTTATGAACTAGAATTTTCATTAACACAATATGAATCCAGTATTTATAGAAAGTATGTTAATCGACCCTCCGGGAGCTGTAAGATGGACACTAACTACTGCACCTTATGTGTTTCTTGTTATTGTATATTTTAAGAGCTTGATTTTGTTTAATTCTACTTAATAATTTACTCTGAGAATTTGTTATGCTTGCAATCTGGACTTGAAAGGACTGCAATTGCATTTAATACATCTACGCTGCGGATCATAACCTTTAAGTGTAAGAGGAGATGTTATAGTTTTCAAACTTTGTAATCCATGAGTATTTACCCGCACCACATTGAAAACATGATCTTAGAAATCCCCTTATTAATGCAATAGGTCAACAAGGTCCAATTAAAATGTCATATGATCTAATAATTAGAGAAATACACCTTGTCATGGAAAGTACCAGAATTTTAGAGCGCGTTGAGACAAACAAAATGATGATCAAGGCTTTATTAAAATTAGCCTGTAGCCTGTGTGGGACGAATTAATCTACATCTGGAAGTAAAAAAAGTAAAAAGCATGACTTTGCACAAAGCCATAAAAAGTAGGTGATACCAGAAGCGGCTGTTTTGCAGTGTGAGCATGAGTTGTTCATAACAATTATTTAAAAACTTAATTTTATAAAATGTTTGCCTCTTTTCAGCTCAAAGTAAACATTTATTTATATGTAATTGGCTGCTTCTTGGTTGTAAAGGGTGTATAAACCTCCGAATAATTAAATGTTTCGGTAATTGAAGTTCAGCGATGGATTGGCGCCCTGTCCTGGGTCTATCTGCCCAGCGCCCGAGACGTTCTCCCCTGGATGGGCATGGGGAACCCCACCGCGACCCTAATAGAGGACAAAGCGGGAGATTATGAATGAATGAATAATTGAAGTGCAGACACACACACACACCCAAACAGGCTTTTGTAATGTATAAAAAATATTAGTTTCACAGTAAAGCATGGTGGTGGCAAAATCATGTCGTAGGGATGTTTATCTATAAAAGTAATAGGTTCTGAGTTAAAAACATTTTGACTTCTCGATTGAGTTTAATCACTGAATATGCCCTGTCATTGTACATGATGTCATTAAGCGATCAACTCAGGCAGTACCAGTCCACAGTTTGGACACTCTTTTCTTTTTATCTTTTTCTTTTTGCTTCACTTCTTGTCTTTTTTCAGTTCCTTGTACTGTAAAGATGGACTTTGTTTTTAGTTTAAGAGACTGACTCCTGGTGGGTTGTGCTGGACGTGAGACTTGATGCGAAATTACGCTGGAACAATTGCACATGCCACTCTTGCCATTCTTGAGTTGCTCAGATGATTTTAGTTCCACAGAATCACACAGAGTTTCACGAGAATATCGCGTCTCCATTTAGTGATGTTAGATAATTTTACATCATAGAAACGTCATTAACAGACAAACTCGCTCGAGAATTTATGAGATAATTGTCTCTTTGTAAGTGGCCTTAATTAGACGTTATTTAGGCATCGTTCTCCCTCATGTCTGTTTCCTCTGGGTAACGTTCTGATATGTGGAGGATCGTGGAGTATGTGCGAAAGAGATTTTAGATATGAACTTTTATTTAAACCGTATCAGTGCTGTGATTTAATTAGTTACTTACACAGGAAAGATGTTTTCACTGTTCTAATGAAAGAACCTTCGGTCCTGTCTATACAGAATTACAGATTTAAAATCGGAATAGAGAGGATGTGACGTCTGAGAACAAAACAAGAGAAATGGTACAGTATCAGTCAAAAGTTTGGACACGCTCCCTTTTCTCCACTTACCATATAGATGGACTTTGTAGTTTTACAAATACAGACTATAGTCTGTGTTCTTTGTTGTTGTTAGTCCCCTGTTGGTTCTCTGTTGGTCAGGGCAATTACAGAACAGCTATCATTTGGGTGGTGGATTGTTTATTGTCAGTTCTGCAGTGACACTGATGTGGTGAGGGGGTTTTAGTGCAGCAGTGCTGCTGTAGTTTCATTTAAACACCTCAGTCACACTGCTGGGATAGGAATAATGCACCCACCAAGTAATCCCTGCTCTGTAGTGGTGCTACTGGGGTCCTGACTATTAGAGAACAGAGAACACAGTATGTACTGTAGTTCACAGGCTGAAATTGTAGAACTACAAAGTCAAAAAGTGGAGCAAAAAGGGGGCGTGTCCAACCTTTTGACTGGTACCACCTGACCTGCTTTACAAGTCTTTACAAAGTCTTTACAAAATTAATAAAAGTTTATGTAGAGTTCTCACAATGCAGTGTGTGTGTTAAATACATGACTTGAATGTTCTACACTATACCAGAACACCTCAGTGAAAACGGTACAGACAATGTTCTTTATTTTCTCACTCGCCCACATCCTCACCTGGGTCACATTCTGTGTACAGATACGGCGAGATGCACACAGTACTGTCACTGTGTTACATCACTTCTGGAATATCCTACGCCAACACACACACACACACACACACACACACAAGCACACACTTCTGCAGTTTGCATTCAGATTGTGTCTGCCATGAATGTTCAGGATATAAAGGCTTTAGGTAATTATGCAAACTTGCTTGATGCCACCCACTAATTTCACTGGTTTGGCTCCGTTCGTTGTGCTCGGTGTGATGTACACACACATTTAGGGCTTTAAAGTCACTGTGAAATGGTGTAAATGTTTAACCACACAGTCAGGAAAAGCCTGAAGAGGAAATGAAAGTTCACCAGATTTAATATTAAGTGTAGTTCTTCAACAGAGTCTAAGCACCGATACACCTGAGCTTTTTGCAGCAAAATCCTGCACCAGTCAAAAGTTTGGACACGCCTCATTTTTGCTCCACTTATTGTCCATGTTCTCAGTTCCACTTACTGTAAAGATGGACTTTGTAGTTCTACAATTCCAGACTGTAGTCCATCTGTTTGTGGACTCTATTCTCTAATGGTCAGGACCCACAGAGCAGGTGGTATTATCCCAGCAGTCTCACTGAGGTGTTTAAATCAAACTCCAGCAGCACTGCTGCACTAAAAACCCCCCTCACCACATCAGTGTCACTGCAGAACTGACAATACAACAATCCACCACCCAAATGATACCTGAACAGAGAACAGAGAACCAACAGGGGACTAACAACAACAAAGAACACAGATGGCCTACAGTCTATAATTGTAAAACTACAAAGTCCATCTATATGGTAAGTGGAGGAAATGGAGCAAGAAGGGGGCTTGTCCAAAATTTTAATTAGTACTTTAATTATGTATATTAAAAAATGCTGGTTTTACTGAGTGTTCTCTGATTTCTTTTGAATGTTGTCTGATAAGTTTTAATAAGTGATTGATGAGGAAAATCTGTTGTCCACTACATATGTCCTCCGCCCTCAATTAGCCGGTAGAGGTTGTCCATATGATGTAGGAGAACATTTTCATTTTGAGGTATAGAGGTTATATTTTTACAAATGGATAATTAAAGAATAAAGACTATTACAGTAAAAGCAAAAAGTGGAAAAATAAATTGGTGTTTTCTAGGGGTGAGCTGCAATATTCGCTGATTCGACGATTCGATTCGGAGAACCGTAGTCGACTATGAACCTCATAGTCGAATGTACCATTTTGACCACATGGGGGTGCCCATGGCTGCTGCTAAGCATTAGTTTTTACATGAAATGTCTTTGTTTTCGTTATATATATAGCCTTTTGTCAAATAAAATCATCCTAATTTCTAGAAAAAAAAAGAAAAACAAAAAAAAAAGGTTTTCTTTTGTTAGAAAAACAAGTAAAATATATAAAAAAAATTTTTAAAAGCTACGCTTATAGCGCCATCTTGTGGTGAAATGTTAACTGATTCGACTATCAGTCGACTATAGGGAAAATCTGACGAATCAGATTCGACTATGAAAATCTTTAGTTGAATACACCCCTAGTGTTTTCAGAAAACCAGTTGAGAGTGTTTAAGGTGTATATACTATACACAGAGTTAAGTGTTTATACTGCCCTCTGCTGTATCTCTGAGCTCACAGGCAGCTGTGATTGGCTAAGGCATCTGCGATTGACGATGCCACCCCTCCTTCCTTAACAAAGCCAATTCTCCCTTTAAGATCTGGCCACACATCCCTGATATTTTTTATATATTTTTCAAATGAAAGAGTGCACACTCATCTAGAGCTCTTATGTTCTACACATAAATCCAAGTGTTCTATAAAATGTGGTATTAAATGTGAGACCTGTAGTTGTAGATGTTGAATGTAAATACATTTTATTTTATTTGTATTTAATTGATCTAACCTAGCAGGGTTTTAAATCCTATGCAGAAAGTAAAAGGGGGAGAACAAGCTGTGAAATCACCGCTGCTCACTTGTTTCATCTTTTCTACTTGAACAGACAATAAATCAGCTTGATTGAATCTGTGTTTATCACCGGTCTGATGCTCGGCTAGGCAACCTGAATATTTAAAATGTCTCGCACATCCAGGCTTCAGCAGACAGTGAGCGATTTATACTTTCTGTATCGTATTTAATGTCTGTCGAGTATTTTAAATAGTGGCGTTTGGTGCTTACACAACTACATGTACATAATGTTATTAGTACCTTGGGAACAATTGTGTGATTCTTGTTTTAAAAGTATATTCTCAGATGACCGAAAGCATTTGAATGTTCTTTTCTTTCACGGTGAACATTTTAGAAACCTTTATTCAGTGATTTGTAACATTTAAACAACATTTCTTTTTATTGGATGCTGTTACATTATCCTCTCACATTGTTTTTGAAAATGTTTAGGCCCAGTGTTCTTTGTAACTTGCATTTCCATCCATCCATTATCTCCCACTTTATCCTCTATTAGGGGGGGGGGGGGGTTCCCCATGCCCATCCAGGGGAGAACGTTTCAGGCGCTGGGCAGATACACCCAGGACAGGACACCAATCTATCGCTGGGCACACACTCACTCACTCACTCACTCACACAGACACACTCTACATGGGGCAATTTTTGGAGAACTCAATTGACTTGATCCATGTTTTTGGACTGTGGGAACAAACCGGAGAACCCGGAGGAAACCCACGCGGACACGGGGAGAACATGGAAACTCCACCCAGATGGGGATTCGAACTGGAAATCCCTAGCGCTGAGAGGAGAATGTGCTAACCACTAAGCCACCCGTAACTTGCATTTATTGATGTTTAATTGGGATGACTTTGGCATCGCCCCGTTATCTTTTATCTCAGAAGCTTTTAATCCCTAAAATTTAATCCCTCATAAATGTCAGTTGCTACAACTATTGTAATCCTTCATACAGAACGGTTGCCACAATTGCCGTATTCCCTCTAAAACAGCAGTTGCCGCAACTAATGTACATAATTCATCATTTGCAATGGTTGCCATCACTACTATATTCCTTTAAAAACACGCTACGCTGCTGCGATCTTTTTGAGTACAGAACAAACCCTCGTGTTACACAGTATGGTAACTTTTCGGTTATCTAATTGGTTTCTAATGTTTACAAAATGAACAAAGATCTGTTGTGTATTTGTTACCTGAGGTTAATTGTTTATAGGTGTTGATGTAAGGCTGTGTGAATATGAGAGGGCTGTTGAATGCCAGTGCAGGTAAGGGGAGTGTAATTGTTAGCGTAACTCAAAGATTTAACACTAACTCAAGATTTGAGTACTTAAAACAGGACGGGACAAGTCTTAAACAGACATAAATACAAATGGCACATAATCTGCAACAAAATGATGCCTGACGTAATTAAGCTAAACCATAAGTAGGTGCTTATCATGAACCAAAAAAAAAATCAGTGGCTAGTTTGGAGGCAGCAATAAAATTCGACTAAAATGTAGAGATGGATGCAGAGAAGAATAAACTGTAGTGTAAAATCATCAGCACACTGCTGTACATAGTTCAGCCTTAATAATTAAAAAAAATAAAAAAAAGTGAAGGAAGGGAGCACTCGCCCCGTCCGTAAATGAGGGTGTTAAGATGAGTTATTCATTCATTCATTCATAATCTCCTGCTTTATCCTCTATTATGGTTGCGCTGGGGATCCCCATGCCCATCCAGGGGAGAACGTCTCGGGCGCTGGGCAGACAGACCCAGGACAGGGCGCCAATCCATCGCTGGGCACACACTCACTCACACAGACACACTCTATATGGGGCAATTTAGAGAATTCAATTGACTTGATCCATGTTTTTGGACTGTGGGAAACCGGAGAACCCGGAGGAAACCCACGCAGACACGGGGAGAACATGGAAACTCCACCCAGATGTGGATTCGAACCGGGAATCCCTAGCGCTGAGAGGCGAACGTGCTAAACCACTAAGCCACCGTGCCGCTGAAGATGAGTTATTATGAATTATAAAATGTATCTTTAGCTTAAGAATAAAACTGACCACATGCCCCTGAGCCCTTGTTCTCCCCAGACGCTCACTTAGAGCCCCTTCACTGGATTGGCAGGGAGTGAGCATGGATGGCCCTCGGCTTCTGTCAACAGCCAGCATTGGTTTAGAGTCTTATTGCTCGCCACCTACTTTTCAAGTTTATGTTTTTTTGACATATAGAGTGCTTTTTTTGATTGTAAATTGTCTCAAAGCAGCTTTACAGTGTTCTAAACCTGAACCCTTAAAGAATGAGCTGAGGTGACAGTGGGAAGAAAAACTTTCTGGTGGTGTTGCAGAGCTATGAGCTTTTAGACCAGTTTTTGCTTCAGATGCATCTGCAGGTGGAGTGAATCGCCGGTGCAACTGAGCCTCGTCACCACAATACGTGGTGAAGCACAAGCCAGGCGCAGCTTTTGTGAAAACTGCATGTCTACTATAAAAAGCTTAAACTGATCAATGTTAACTTTCAATAAATTCTTTCCTCTACTTCCTTTATATCAGGATTTTTTAACTTTTCTATAAAATATCAAATTCAAACAGATAAGAGACTTGGTCCTTTCTGATTTAGATGCATCACTCATCTCCTCTCAGATTAGAATCAAGAACTATGAGTATTATTCTATATTAGAACCTTTTTTTGTTTTGATAAAACAAAAAGGATGAACCTATTTCTGAAGTGTTTTAGAAGTAGACTTCGAATTGCTGTGTTCCACTTGTTGACCAGACCACTACCAACTTCCGTATGTTAAATGAGGAACCTCTTAGTGTAAAAACAAAACAAAGAGACAGGCTTCAGTAACCGCAGGTCTTGTTATTACAACATAATAACATGGCGCTGTGTTTGGTGGGGCAGTCTGCTGCATGATATCTGCAGCATGCATTCTGCTCAGAACATGCAGAGGTTTGATGTAGCTTCGCTGCAACCACAATGCACATGTTTTAGATTGTTATGGACTTTTGTATTTCTTTGGGGATCTGTGCAAATCAGGAAGTTTCATCTTTTTAGATGCATGAAGTGTATAATGTATAGAAGATACCGGTTTTAAGACTTGCTTTACGTCATATGACTAGTGGAGTGGACTTAGATATAGATTTCTGGTCATGCAGAATATCAGTTCAATGATATAACTGATCAATTACTTTATTGACATTGGATATTATTTCTACCACTGATTTATATATTCAGCTCAGATATTTATACAGATAAAAATGCATTAATCTCACGTCTGCCTCTCAGCCCTGGAGATTCTGGTTTGTCTTGGTGACATTTCCATGTTCTCTCTGTGTCTGCATATGAATTCTCCAAGTGACCGGGTCCAAAAACATGGATTCAAGGTGAACAGGCTGCTATAAATTGCCCTTATTTAGTGTGTTTGTCTGTCTGTGTTATTGTTTGCCTAGAATTAGATTGGCGCCCTGTCCTAGGTGTATGTGCCCAGCACCCAAAACGTTCTCCCATAGATGGACATGGAGAACACTCCCAACCCCTCTTCAGAATTAGGCGCAAGAAAATGAAATGACATTTATATGCACACTGGAAAACACGTAAATAAGTTGGGACTGTAGCAATGTTCTGAAATGCTTCACAATTTGCAGTTTTCTGGAGAATATGCAGCTCGGACGTCGATGAGCCACTGTGGCCTTATTTTTATTTTTATTTTTTTTTCCATTACTCTGACTAATATTTTGCCTGAATTGACAGTGGCACCTTTTGTAAATGTTTATCACAAGGAAAAATATAAAATAGATCTCAGAATAAAAATGTCAAAATGTCCCCTCAACAGTTCAATTCGCTTAACAGTCTTATCTTTAGAGAAGGGCTCCACATACTACTGGTGTGTTTGAGTTGCTTTTCACGTGTAGGTTCATCTCTCTAGTCGTAGTTCCAGTGCAACAGTTTCAGAGGTCAGCAGTCTTCTGAGATTGAAAATCGAAATGGAAGCGAGAGTCGTAAAGGCTAAGGTGTACCGACTCGCAGGAGAGGAGAGTAAACAAGGAGAGAGAATAAGAAAGAAACAGAGAGAAGAAATGGAAAAGAGGAGGGCAGAGGGCAGTTGTTTTTTGGGAGTGGTGTCTAAGACACAGTGTGAGAGAATTTGTGAACAACATTCCAGTCATTCCTACAGAGATCAGCCAAATGGACGGGACTGCAGCTCCGCGAGACGTTCGGAAAGCACGCACGGTCTTACACAACCGGACGGTGCAGCTGAAACGTTAAAGCTCCAAATTTGCGTTTGCAAGATTGCGTGGGATACACGCAAAGAAGCTCCGGTGACGACCTGCTACTTTTAGAATGTCGCGTTCAGAGTGCTACGACAAAAATGTGAACTATCCCTGAGATAAACAGATTCACCCTGTGTGTGGAATCCAGCTGACATTTAAATGGTGGAAATGTTTGTGATGGAGAACTACATACAGTCCCAGTCAAAAGTTTAAACAATTCCAGACTGTAGTCCATCTGCGTTCTTTGTTTTTACATTTACATTTTACATTTAGTCATTTAGCAGACGCTTTTATCCAAAGCGACTTACAAATGAGAACACCACAAGTCAGAAGCCATGGAGAAAACCAACTATACTGTAAGTTCATCAAACCTGATTGTTATTCGAAGCTGCGCCCCCCCCCTTTTTTTATTTTATTTTTTTATTTTTTATTTTTATAACAGGTATTTGTTAAAGAGATGCATCTTAAGTAGTTTCTTAAAACTGTTTAGAGATTCTGCCTTACGGACAGAGTTGGGAAGATCGTTCCACCATTTTGCAGTGGTGAACGCCACAGAGTGAGAGTTTTTGTTAGTCCTCTGTTGGTTCTCTGTTCTCTATTGGTCGGGACAGCACAGAACAAGTATTATTTGGGTGGTGGATTGTTTATTGTCAGTTCTGCAGTGACACTGATGTGGTGAGGGAGTTTTAGTTTCATTTAAACACCTCAGTGACACTGCTGGTTCTACCTCGAGTGCTTTATTGCTTTTATAAAACAGTTACAAACACACTATAATAAAAGAACATGTTTGATTCATAAATGCGTTTATTAAAAACAAAATTGTTAATAAACTAGTCCTTAATCTAGTATTTCTAGATTTATTTCTATTCAGAGAGTCTTACAAAGATCATTACATCATTCAGTCTTAGGAACCAAGGGCCCAACAATTGAGGCCTGGTAGTTCTAGGACCTAAATCAGTAATGTTCTAGTTACAACCCTGGATCTTCCAGCACTGTCACATAAGTTCAGAAGTCAGCAGCCTGTACGATCTGAAAAGCCATTTCACATAAATATTCCAACTCTTTAAACACAGGAAAGCAACCTATTAGTGTAAATGAACTCATAAGTCATAATAAACAATCATGCACGTTGTAAGTTCTATACAAACTACTGTTATTACCACTATTAAGTTTGGCAAAGAGCCAACTGTAACAAGCACAACATGACCGACAGTAAACCTCAAGAGACAAATAATAGTTTAAAACGTTCATTAAAATAAAAAATAATTGCACTTGCAGAGTGTCATGTGTGGTATCGTCTGGCACTACTGTATACGTGGTATGTAAGACGTGTACGTGACCTAATTTATATTGCTTAATATATTTATTTAATGTGTTTGTCTTACGTTGGATCTGGCACGCCCACATATTTTACCAGCATGCAGTGCCTCGTATCAGTCTTAAGTTCAAACTCCTGGCCTTTTGCTTAATGCAGAGCAGTGCAGTGCAGGGACAGGCTCCATTTACTCCAGCAACCCTTACCGGATGCATTTGTTGGATACTATATATTAAAGTAGGGCACAAAAGGTGGAGCCCTTGCAAGATGGAGTACATGCTAAAATCCCAAATGCGTTAAACAGCAAGTAAAGGTCTATTACAGAACACCCTGTCAGGCCTCTTACCCATCAGACTCAGCCATCTGTCCCAGTGAAGTGACCACTGAGACGCATATTAATACCGTTCAATTATTTAGGAACAGGTATGTTGTCTTTGAGGTCAAATCCTCACAAGTGATGAAACCGCCACCCCGTTAAGAGCAATAAGGCTGAATAATGTCTGACTTTCTCGACCACAATTTCGTGATCAGCATGCGGCAAGAATCTTGCCTTTTTCTTAAATCAGGTATGGTTGTTACGCCATACACCTACTGCAAATACAGCCTCGGAGTCTGTAGGTGTACAGGCAGCGCAAAGTAGATTACATGTCCGAGGTGTGTATACACCCAGGAACAAGTTTCGGTTTGCGCTTGAGTGGTGGGTGGATCCTTCAGAATTCAGCTCTTGTATAAAAGACAATGCAAGCTTTCACAATTAGTGTGGATGTCACAAGAGACACACACACACACGCAAACAGCATGAGAACAAGTGGGAGTAGACGAGCACTGGTTTAGAACATACACACACACACACACACACAGAGCTCACTCTGCCAGTGGGAATTCTCTGTTTTCACCGCCGGGTTGAATCTGTCCACTCGAACACCGCATGCCGTAAATAAACACACAGACTGGCGCAGAAGTTCAGGTGCAGGCTCCGCCTTCCTCACGAGCCCATTCTCTCAAGACCTCGTCTTTATTTCTGCCTTTCTGTAAGTTTTCTGTCAGGGTTCGCTGGCTACTGCAGTCATGCATAAACATTTCACCACATCACAGATCCAATTGTATAAATTTACACCTCACTTGATGAGAAAACCGAACAAAAGCTCGAATACACAAGTGCAGAGTGACAGAAGCAGCATCTTTGTTAGGGGAGGGGTATCAACAAACAAATTATGTAGGGGATCTGGAAAGCGTATGTTGTGTTTGGGATGAAAATGGTAACTTGCTGAGCATTTTGCACGCCGTAATAAGCACAGAGTCACTCGACAAACCTGTAAAGGTGAGTGAGAGTTTACAGTAGGCCTGGCCGCTATTTACACTCTGTAAATGTTTTACTGCAGACAGTATTTTTAGTACTTTTCCTCTTCCTGCTGTGTGTTATTGTACCCTGTAAACTGCACGCGTCAAGAGCTTTTAATGAACTACAACACACTGTTATTGTAGTTGTGTATTTTATGTAAGGATTGTTTATTTGACTTATGTACATGGTTACTGTACTTGCTGCATAATGCCCTACGCACATCCCGGGGAGAACGTTTTGGGCTCCCAGCACAGGGCACCAAGCCATCGCTGGGCACAAGCACACACACAACGTAGGGGCAATTTAAATAGGGAGCAATTAGATCAGCCAATTCACCTTAAATACATGTTTTTGGACTGTGGAAGAATACCGGATAAAATCCATGCTGACACGGGGAAAGCACCGCCCAGAACTGGATTCGAATCGGCATCCATAACTTTATTATTGACTTTTATTTAACAGACAACAAAAGAGAGTTTATTCTGGTCTTGGTCATTTAAAAGAAACTGTTACAGAAATCGGACGGCACGGTGGCTTAGTGGTCAGCACATCCGCCTCTCGGCACTAGGGATTCCCGGTCCGAATCCCAATCTGGGTGGAGTTTCCATGTTCTCCCCGTGTCTGCGTGGGTTTCCTCCGGGTTCTCCGGTTTCCTCCCACAGTCCAAAAACATGGATCAAGTCAATTGAATGCTCAAAATTCTCTGTCTGAGTGAGTGTGTGCCCAGCGATAGATTGGCGCCCTGTCCTGGGTGTATCTGCCCAGCGCCCGAAACGTTCTCCCCTGGATGGGCATGGGGAACCCCACCGCGACCTTAGTTAGAGGATAAAGCGGGAGATAATTCATTCATTCATTCATTATCTTCCGCTTTATCCTCTAGTAGGGTCGCGGTGGGGTTCCCCATGCCCATCCAGGGGAGAACGTCTCGGGCGCTGGGCAGATACACCCAGGACAGGGCGCCAATCCATCGCTGGACACACACTCACTCACTCAAACACACACTATATGGGGCAATTTAGAGAACTCAATTAACTTGATCCATGTTTTTGGACTGTGGGAGGAAACCCGAGAACCCGGAGAAAACCCACACCCACACGGGGAGAACATGGAAACTCCACCCAGATGGGGATTCGAACCGGGAATCCCTAGTGCTGAGAGGTGAACGTGCTAAACCACTAAGCCACCGTGCCGCCATGGTTTGAATTGCAACCATATTTTCTAATAGTATTGTTCATTCATTCATTATCTCCCGCTTTATCCTCTATTAGGGTCGCGGTGGGGTTCCCCATGCCCATCCAGGGGAGAACGTCTCGGGCGCTGGGCAGATACAGACAGGACGCCAATCCATCGCTGGACACTCACTCACTCACTCAAACACACTCTATATGGGGCAATTTAGAGAACTCAATTGACTTGATCCATGTTTTTGGACTGTGGGAGGAAACCCGAGAACCCGGAGAAAACCCACACGGACACGGGGAGAACATGGAAACTCCACCCAGATGGGGATTCGAACCGGGAATCCCTAGCGCTGAGAGGCGAACGTGCCGCCATGGTTTGATTTGCAACCATATTTTCTAATAATACTGTAAATACCTTAAATATTTCATATACTAAAATGATATAACATGTCAATTCTGTATGTGTTGAGCTTTGTATAATAATACACACAGGTTTATGAGCAGCTGCAGCTGCGCTTGCAGTCAGTCAGTCAGTCCTCTTCCGCGACGGACTATATTCCGTGCCGCGTTTTGCGCGGAGCCGTCGGGGGGTTGCTCTCCGGCCGCCGTGTGCCCGCTTGGCTCTTGTCCTGATATTACTCCGCTGGCATGGAGGAGGAGGAGGGGAGTGAGAGCGCGAGTATTGTGATGGTGGCTGCAGCCGCCGCGCCGCCGAGACCCGCCGAGCGACCCGAGCGACCCATTAGCGCGCATTAACGCCTCCGTGTCTGCGCGCCTTTCTCTAGGATTTCCCTTTAACGCTGAGAGACGAGCAGGACTTTCTAAAGCGAGCACCTTTTCTTTGTTCCAGCTCTCGTAGAAAGGATTTTTTACAAAAAAAAAAAAAAAAGAGAGAGAAAAGAAAAAGAAAAGGAAAAAAAACACCAAATACGCAAAGAAACAGCGAATGAAATGACACGCAAAGTTCACGAAAGTGCCCCGGAGCACGTTCGCGGCGCACGGGGAAACTTTTGTCTTTTCCGATAAAAAAAAAAACGCCGGCGTGTTGGATGGAGCGCTAGCGGCGAGAGCGCAGCCTAACGGCGGGTCGATCCGCTCGCGTCTCCCGGTCTTCAGCGCGTTTTCCCCCGGCGGTGTCGGACACGCTGTACATGGTTGACACGCCGATATTCCCGGTGGGGAAGGGAAGGGAAGCCGGCGTGAACACTGCGTAATTTCGAAGCCTTCCTCCCCGAGCTTTCTGTCCTCCCCCAGACCCGATTTCGGATAGGAAAGCCCGGGCTGGGTGTGCGGTAGCAAGACGGGGGAAGCTTGCACCAAACTTCTTCCCCGAATAGCTTGATGATGATGGGGGATTTCGCCGGCCCGGCTGCTGCTTGTATTAACAGCGGCGCTAACGTGAACCTTACAGCCGGCAGCAACACTACAACTCCGAGTAACACTTGCAACAGCGGCGGCGGCGGCGGCGGCGGTGCAAGCGCGACGAAGCACAGCACGGTGGTGGAGCGGCTCCGGCAGCGGATCGAGGGCTGCCGGCGGCATCACGTTACGTGCGAGGCCCGCTACCAGCAGGCGCACGCCGAGCAGATGGAGCTGGATCGCCGGGAAACCGCGACGCTTTACCAGCGCACCTTGGAGCAAAGAGCCAAGAAGGGCAAGCAGCAGGGCAAGCAGCAGCAGGAGCCCATCGAGTCCAGCGCGGAGCAGCGGAACAGCACGCTCATCGCGGTAAACGCGTCCGCCTTTTCTGTTCGTTGCCCTCGCGTGTTATGTTTGTTTATCAAAGTTAGTAAGGCTCACGACCCAGTCCACGCGCCGTGCGTGCGTGCGTGCGCGCGCGCGCGTGGCATAAACTCGCAAACCCCAAGGTCGCGCCACGAAGCAAGTCATCACACCGGCAACGTGCATCTTTAACACGCATTCGTGCACAAACTTTTGCCGTGGGGACCTGTGCATCGCCTGTGCGTGCGTGCGTGCGTGTGCGTTGCACTTTTCCGAAATGTGTTTCGAGTAAAAAACAAAACAAAACAAAAAGTAGTGATACTTAAGTTTTTAAACACCCCCCACCCTTACTTTCTGACAGTCACCCCCGTTTTTTTTTTTGGAGGGGGGGGGGGGGGAAGGAGCGCTTATTAATTAATGCATTGCATTTAGGAACGCGCGCGCGCGCGCGCATTGGAGGGTTGCATTTGGACACGGATGCGAGACGGGGCAAACTTTTGCACAGCGCGGTCTCATTTGCATGAACGCCCTCGTTGTCGGCGGAGGGCTGCCGCCGCCGCTGCTGCCGCTGCTGCCGGGCCACTTTGCATTCCGTGACGATTCCAGCGCGACCTGTCACTTTCGTCGGAGGACACGCGTGTTTTTTTTTTTTTTTTTTTTTCTTTTGAAGGCTAGTGACTGGTGCGTCGTAGTGCGTCGCATCTTGGGTGTCGGTGGTGGTGGTGGTGGGTGGGGGGGGGGGGGGGGTGGAAAGGGGGCGAGTCGTGCAATTCGTGCACGTCGGGTTTCCATCGGCGAGGATGACAAGTGCAGAAATGATGTGGTGGTTGAAGGGTTTTTGCGCACGCCAAATTTCAAGCTGCGGATGGAGCTTTGGAGTCGTAATCGTAGTCGTAATCTCGCCTCCACGGTCACAGATCGCCGCGTTCGGAGCGCGCCGTGGATGTGAAGTTCAGACTTGATGGTTGGGAAAGCGCGCAGAGGTGTTCGCGTGCGATCGCAACTCGCCTCTCGGCTGTGGACGACACGCACGCACGCATACACGCACACACACACACACACACACACACACACACATGCTCAGAGGCGGCCATTAGCTAGTAGGAGACAAACGCTTCAGATCGAAGAGATTAAAGGCCTTAAAGAGACAGCAAACCTCCCCCAGCGCGTGTGAGAGGCTTTCTCTCGAGTTCCTTGGCGGCAGCTAGGTGGCTGTATCAAGTCAGTTTCACACCGCAGAGCTCGGCTACTCGGGCTGGTTGCCCCGATTTGCCTCCGCACCCGGAGCATTCAAATGATTTCCACGCGTGATCGCTAATTACCGAATAATCCGGTCAGATTAGCGTCTAGATTAACAGGGCGATCGTATGTGGAGAGCTATATAATGAAATCCGAAGCCAACATTTCCTGTAAAATAAGACCCTGAACTGTAGCTTGGGTGGTTTGGTACATCTTGGTGTGTTATAGTTGTAAGGAAATATATTTTTTTTACTCCCTTATGTGCATACTCGACTTAAATGAAGGGATATATTGATACTACAGCTACATTTTTATCAATCTCATTTTTTTATTCCAATATATTCACCTGGGATTTTAACTGGTATGATGAATTTGCTTGTATTGTGAGCCAGGTCTCCATCATCATCACTCCCAAACCATTGAAATTTACTTAGGACAGGTTCACTCTTCGTGTCCCTTACCCTGATTATCAGTCTGTGTGCGTACTCGACTTAAATAAAGGGATATATTGATACTACAGCTAATTCAGATTTGTGACAATTTTATCAATCTCATTTTTTTGTTCCAATATATTCACCTGGGATTTCAACTCGTATGATGAATTTGCTTGTATTGTGAGCCAGGTCTCCATCATCATCATCATCACTCCCAAACTATTCAAATTTACTTAAGACAGGTTCACGCTTCGTGTCCCTTACCTCCGATTATCAGTCTGTGCTGGTTGGTTCCAGTGTGCAGATCGTTTTATCAGTCGGTGTCGTGTGCGGTGCCTCCCCGTCACATTTCAGTCCATTTGGACTACATCAGACATTTCTGACCCGCAGAATCTGGGATAATATGCTGCGTTCTGGCAAATGCCACGTGTTTCAAACTGAACAGCACTCCCCATTAAATGCCGGTACTGTGATCCGCACTTTTACAGAGCGGAGCAGAGGTTTAAATGAAAAGCATCGTGTGTGTTACGTTGGCACACTGCTGTTCACCTCCAACTCGCGCTGTCTGTACAGACCATGCTGATTCCTCAGACCCACTAACAGGCTGGTTTGGAACAGTTTTGCTGTGTTTGGTCTGTGCAAGCTGTTTTACTTCCTATTTAATCTGCATCTCCTAGGCAACGTGATGCACCATGTTTGGGGGTGTGTTTGGGTTGATTCAGCAACAGATTGATGTCATGGAGTGAATGGTACCGAGTCGTTTAGAGAACGCTGGACGTTCTTTTCAGTCTGTTGGTGTAAAATACCCAGTCTGTTTCTAATCTGGTGTGACTTTAGTCTCGTGACATATTAAAGGCTTTAAATCGGAAGATCAATTACACAGACTCGCAATTTTGCATCCGACGACATAGAGGAGTTGATATTAATGCTAAGAGAATTGCACGGAAGAATGTTTTGGGTACGGGGCAGATACGTCCAGGACAGGGCACCGGTCTATCACACACACTATTTAGGGTTAATTAAGAGCTTCTCTTAATTAGGTGGCTTCTCAGCTCTAGGGATTCCCGGTTCGAATCCCCATCTGGGTGGAGTTTCCATGTTCTCCCCGTGTCTGCGTGGGTTTCCTCCGGGTTCTCCGGTTTCCTCCCACAGTCCAAAAACATGGATCAAGTCAATTGAATTCTCAAAAGTGCCCCATAAAGAGTGTGTGTGTGAGTGAGTGTGTGCCCAGTGATGGATTGGCGCCCTGTCCTGGGTCTTTCTGCCCAGCGCCCAAAACGTTCTCCCCTGGATGGGCATGGGGAACCCCACCGCGACCCTAATAGAGGATAAAGCGGGAGATAATGAATGAATAAGAGCAGCCAAGTCACCTTAAATCCAAGGTTTTGGACTATGGGAGGAAACCGGAGAACCCGGAAAGAAAACCCACATGGACACAGGGAGAACATGGAAACTCCACCCAGATCAGGATTCGAACCAGCACTGCCAAGCGGACAATCACTAAGCACGTGTGCCACTGACCAATATGTTCCTTTGAGGAAAGCCCATAACCCCCCCTAAATGCTCTGGGAGGGCTGTAACATGACTGACCGTGTACTCTCACCCCAACCATTAAATTGCGATGCTTGTAAATTCATTAATTCATTCATTATCTCCCGCTTTATCCTCTATTAGGGTCGCGGTGGGGTTCCCCATGCCCATCCAGGGGAGAACGTCTCGGGCGCTGGGCAGATAGACCCAGGACAGGGTGCCAATCCATCGCTGGGCACACACTCACTCACACAGACACACTCTATATGGGGCAATTTTTGAGAATTCAATTGACTTGATCCATGTTTTTGGTTTTTTTTTTTGGGAGGAAACCGGAGAACCCGGAGGAAACCCACGCAGACACGGGGAGAACATGGAAACTCCACCCAGATGGGGATTCGAACCGGGAATCGCTAGCGCTGAGAGGCGAACGTGCTAACCACTAAGCCACCGTGCCGCTGCTTGTAAATTATTATTATTATTATTATATATATTTTTTGATTTAGTGCTTTTTTTTTAAATAAAATACTATATGTTAGCAAATCTTCTTTACATTATTATGGCTACATACTACATGCAGCATGCAGAACCCCAGAATCAATCTGAAGGTTAGGGGGTTCAAATTCCAAGTCCACTGAAGTTGTCAGTGTGGGCCCTTGAACAAGGCTCTTAACCCTCATTTTTCTGGGGTGGGGGGGTGGGCTGTATCATAAATGACCCTGTGCTTTGCTTTGGATAATGACCTAATGTCACGTTAATGTTTTACTTCATCCCATGGGTGTTGATGGCATTGTGGACGGGGCTCTTGTGGAAGTTGGTACACTGACATGCAGGAACTGATTAGGACCTTTTCCTCACAGTAGTTGAAATTGCATGTGTGTGTGCTTGTGTATTCACAAAAGGTGACCAAGTTAAGATACCTCTCAGCATTTTAAGACAGATCGTGCGTCTTGGTCTTGGATAGCAGTGGTTTCTGAAAAGCAGCCATGACATTATGTTTGAACTTTGTGAACCGTGCAGTGTGCAATTTTCCTCAACACTAGATCACACTCGTGCTAATTCAGGTCTGCGGATCTTTGATGTGCAGTCCAGTGAAGTTAAGACACGACTTGCAGAATTGGAGCAGCATTTCTTTTGGCCAAATGTATGCGGACACTTGGATTGAATCTGCTTGGATTCAAATTCCTTAAACTCTTGTCTAGTCAAAATGGACAAACATGTATTAGGAATCTGCTGTATGTCAGAGTTACAACACCAACCTGGAGAATTATATATTGAGAATCTTATCTCTTTCGCTTAGTCATTTATTACAGTCGCGGGGTGGTTTCCTATTGCCCATCCTGGGGAGAATATTTTGGGCGAGGACTGATGCACGCGGGACAGGGAGCCAATCCATCACTGGGTTGTGAGGAGAAAATAACTTATCAGCCTCTTCATTCAAACAGGAATGAACTTTCATTTTAAGTAAATAATTGACACTTTATTTAATTTACATTACGTTGTGGATGCTTTTATCCAGAGTTTCTTACAAGTATAACATCTGGATTGTTGGGGACAATAGGTGACACTACTGGAAGCTGAGTGAAGACCTTAGTCTCATCCTTGTTTTACAGAAAGAGTTCAAGACCAAGCTTGTATTGTGTAATTTTCTGCTTGGTACATTTTCATTTTATGACTTTAAATCATAGATTTTGGTGTGAGTGTAACTGCCTACTTGAGCAGTTTATATTTTTAATTGTATTTCATGGTCCCGGCCCCTTTAAGAACATTGACAATATTAGTTTGTAAGGTCACAAGGCTTCAAAGGTTTCGAAGTTAGAATTAAGGGTTAAAGTGTTTATTAAGGAGTCAGACGAGCGACAAGAAGCGACCTGAAGCCATCTGCTCTCTTTGATATTTAATGCAGCCAATGAGGTTTGTGTTCTGTTTGTATACTATTTGGGTTTGCGCAAAGTTTATTACCTTTTCTAGTATGAAGGTGAATTGATATGTAATTGGGAGCGGCACGGTGGCTTAGTGGTTGGCACGTTTGCCTCTCAGCGCTAGGGATTCCCGGTTCGAATCCCCATCTGGGTGGAGTTTCCATGTTCTCCCCGTGTCCGCGTGGGTTTCCTCCGGGTTCTCCGGTTTCCTCCCACAGTCCAAAAACATGGATCAAGTCAATGGAATTCTCCAAATTGCCCCATATAGAGTGTGTGTGTGTGAGTGAGTGTGTGCCCAGTGATGGATTGGCGCCCTGTCCGAAACGTTCTCCCCTGGATGGGCATGGGGAACCCCACCGCGACCCTACTAGAGGATAAAGCGGGAGATAATGAATGAATGATATGTAATTGTGGTCAAGATGTAGATTCGTGTGTTTAAACAAGCAAAGGGTCATTCTTAAGATGAATAGTTTACAATGTAGAAATTGCTCATTTGTACATTTGTTTATGTGATTTATGTTACAGTTTTTTAAGGTTATGTACAAAGTTAAGGTACAAACTTAAGAATAAACCTAATCAGTTTTGGAAAGAATATTTGTGCTGTTAACTTTAAATCGGAGAGAGCTACTAATTTGTGCTTCGTCCCTAATTTGTGCTTGTTTTTAAGTGCATGCTTATACTGGTGTGTTAGACAACCAGGATGCAGCCTTAGTGGCACTGATATAGTAATGTCGTGACACTGACTGGGGGTGGGGGTTTAGAGTTCAATTGATGTCAATGGTCAGGTTTTGTAGGAAGTTAATGCACCTCTTGGGGGACTTTCACCCTGATTTATAAGCTGACTTAAACTTTAAGCTACTCTGCTTAACCATTAGTACCTGACCTTACATGACCCCACTGACGTGCTGTAGTATCTTAAGGAAAAGCCTCTCTGCAGCCCATGTAAGTGTTGATTAACCTCTGCTGAGGTGTGTAACGTTCTTTAACCAACGTATAGGTTAGATTTTTGTCTTTGAGTCCCTCATGATGTCTACATCACTGAAAATATAGTCCATTCACTCTGAGTGTAAACATGAGGCTTCAGAATGGCAATCGCACACCCTCACAGTAACACTCACACCAACAAGGACTGCAGCTTGAACACCAGGCCCCAAAACGTACTCGAAACCTTCTATTAGAACAATCCCTAATAAAACCAGGTGACATCACAGCTGTCCTGACCTTCAGGGCTAACAGTCGGGCTGGAGCACCGGAAACCGTCGGTGGCTGTCTTTAGATTTGGGTGTGTGTTCGGTCATTGTTGAGGCCTGCAGCAAAGGTTTTAAGGGGTGTGAGTGTGTGTGATCACTCCAACTAAAGCAGTAGTTGTGGTATCACATTGTTTTGCAGCATCTGGGCCCAGTGCCCGGGATCTAATTTTAACTTCTGAGTTGGCAGCGTCATGCGAGTGCTGTGACGTCAGAGGCTCAGAGTACAGCCACTGCTGTGTACAGCATGCTTTCTGTGTGTGTGTGTGTGTGTGTGCGCGCATGCATGTGTGTGTGTCTCTCTTTCCGTGGTCATGGAGTCCACAGCCATTTATTTAAATGGAGGAGTTGTTTATTTCACAAGTGTGGGAAAAGAAACTGAAAGATCTGCACTTTCTCTGGTCGTCAGTTGTTTGTGGTGTTCATCTTTTTTTTTTTTTTTTTTTTTTTTTACTTTATTTTTAATTATTTACACACATCGCCCATTCTCTCCTCCAAAACCACTGAAAATAGTAGGAAATCCATGTCCTAGTTTGGCATCATAGACAACTGGTGTCAAACCTACAAGTGCCCGATGAAGTCGGCCACGGAACTTGTTCTTAAAAAAGTTTTTGATCATAAAAAAATCTATAAATCTGGTTTAAATCTCTTCACGTATAGTCAGGTCCTCTGTTTTTAACCACACGCTTGAAGTTGAAAGTTTTTCTACTGTGGATTTGAACATTATATCCTGTCTACAGGCTCTGGATGATTCCTCTAACTGCTTTATTTATTTAAGACCAAGGTATTAAACAAGAGACAGTACAATAGAATCTACTGCTGGGTACCAGGGCACAGGAAATGAGAAAGTGGACAGGAAGTCGGTGAATTAGTGCACACTCCATCCTGCTCACACACACACACACTTGAAATACTTGTACAGTACCAGTCGAAAGAATAATGCACCAACCAAATAATACCTGCCCTGTGGTGGTTCTATTAGGGTCCTGGCTATCAGAGAATAGAGGACACCGTGTGTACTCTAGTCCTCAAGTTGTGGACTCCACTTTGCTGGAGCAGAATTTCTGTAGGCTGATTAAAGAACCTCCCGTATTTTAATATATACACCATTGGTTCTAACTTCCACCCTGTGCAAGGGTCATCATGATGCTCGTCACTGTCCCACATCTCGCCAATGGTCTATTTAAATTTCTCCCTCTGTGTCATTTAAATAGCAACGCTGCTTGTGTTTCTCCCCCGAATTTCTCCCCCGATGAGTGTGTCTCGAAATGAGGTGTGTCCAGGTACATTTCAGGTGCACCGCTGACTGAAAACCACCTTTCCAGACGTCAACAGTCGGCAACACAGGGGTGTATCCAATGCCATTAAACGCTGAAACGAACTGAACACTATTAAATAAATTAAATTAAATTCTCCATTCACACTCATGGAGAACCTCATGGAGCAGCGCATCGAGTCCATGTGGCTGCACCACTCAAATAGCATTCTGCCAAAGCCAGAGCGCCACCTGGTTCTTAAAGGGAATGACGAGTGACATGCCGATTGGTGTATTGCATGGTACGCCCAAAACGCAACCGTGAAGAATTAAGGGAATTGGTACACGGCTTTAGCGTTTCGAGTCGTGTAAGGCGTACTTCCAAAGCCACACCGATACACCCCGAATTAAACTGCGTGGGACGTGGTTGACTGGACGCTGGAGTCTTAGAAAGTAATTGTTTTTTCTAATTGGATTTAGCAGCGATGTTTTTGAAACGGCTGTCGCTACATTCAATTTTTAATTTTAACTCCATAACCTCGGATTAAACTTAACCAAAGGTACCAGTGATTTAGGCGTTGACTGCAGCTCTTTATTCTCTCTTACTGTTGTATGCCATTTCAGTGGTCTTTCTACACAAAGCACCCCATTAGTGGCTCTATCCCACAGAATGTGCCCTTTCTTCCTTCCCCTGTCCTCATTTTTTAAAAAGAAGAAGAAAGGTTGCATCTTTGCGCGTGTAGGCCATTCATTCATTACAGCCAGTGGTTGCTTTTGTAAAGGCCACTGGATAATCTGCCCTACTTTTCTACAGTGCGCCACTTAACGACTGACTTCCAATCAGTTCATCAACAACACAGACACTGTGGGAACGGAGTTCGGCCTGTGTGGCTGATCTGAGATCAGAGCATGGAGGGTGGCAATTCTGAATCTTCCCTCCGATCACAATTGCTTTCAGTGGTTAGATGATGTTTTCTGTTGTTCTAGCGCGAACAACAGTTTACAGCTCTCAGTTTACAGCTCTGTATTTACCAAACGAATGTGGACATCCTCACTAATTAATTACTTACACTGATAAATGTTAAATCTGTAGAGATCTTATATATATATATATATATATATATATATATATATATATATATAACCGTGGCTTAGTGGTTAGTACGTTCTCCTCTCAGCACTAGGGATTCTCGGTTCGAATCCCCATCTGGGTGGAGTTTCCATGTTCTCCCCATGTCAGCGTGGGTTTCCTCCGGGTTCTCCGGTTTCCTCCCACAGTCCAAAAACATGGAACAAGTCAATTGAGTTCTCCAAATTGCCCTATATAGAGTGTGTATGCGTACGTGTCTGTGTGAGTGAGTGTGTGCCCAGCGATAGATTGGCGGGCTGTCCTGGGTGTATCTGCCCAGCGCCCGAAACGTTCTCCCCTGGATGGGCATGGGGAACCCCACCGCGACCCTAATATAGGAATGAAGCAGAAGATAATGAATGAATATATATAACCATAAGACAGCAAATTTTAAATTTGTGCCTATCCTTGTTGTGTATGACCACAAAGGTTTTAGAATGGATTTTATGTTTAATTTCAGTTCTTACATTAATGCCTTCAAATGCCTTTTTGAATGAATTAGAATGTTTGTTAAACTAATAACCAAAAACAGAAACAAAACTGTAAATCCACTGCCAGTTGAGCATTAGGACACGCCCCCTTTGTGCTCCATTGTCTTAATGTATAGGTGGACTTTGTAGTTTTACAATTACAGACTGTAGTCCAGACTGTGTTTTCTTTGTTGTTGTTAGTCCCCTGTTGGTTCTTTGGTATAATTTGGGTGGTGGATTGTTTATTGACACTGATGTGGTGAGGGTGCAGCAGTGCTGCTGTAGTTTAATTTCTCCACCTCTGTGACACGGCTGGAATCTCATTCTTTATAAGAGATTACCCTCAACATGCCAGTGTTTTAGTGTACTTTACCTACATGTAGTCATTCATCCAAAGCAACTTACAAATAAGAGAACAACACAAGTCAGTAGTTAAAGGTGAATTAGCTGAACTGCAGTATTATCAATCATGATCTGGTTTTTGTTTCTTGAAGATGCTGAATGCGTCAGCGTTGCAGACTTTACCTCTGTTTTCAGTCGGAATGGGACCTCCCCTCTTGTCCTACTTAAAGGCAACTGTCCTTTTCCAGGCAAATAATTTTGCTGATGTTGAAAGACTCACTTCGCTCATCAAAGGTTTGCTATGTTTCACACTGCGGACGGGCGTCGTTTCGATCCCATTGCTTCTGCTTCCAATTACATGCTGATTAAAGGTGTCAAATGTTTAGATCTGAAGATTATTCTTTATTAAAAGTCACTGTGTGATTTATAAGTGTTCTTTTTCTTTATTTTTATTGCCGCTTCAAAGGTTACAGCATTATTATCGGCGACAGCCAGTATTTATCCATCATGCCAAGTTAATAAAACATGTCATCAAATACCCTTCAGTGGTGAGACACTATCTGCTTAAATTGAGAACGATCAAGAACAAGAACACAACCAGCCAGTTTGACTCTCTACCTAGTAGGTGTGTTAGCTCAGTGGTCAGGAGAATTGTGCTATCAATCTGAAGGTTGTGGGTTCAAATCCCAGGTTCAGTGTTACCAATGCGAGTCCTTGAGCAGGGCCCTTAACCCTCATTGCTCCAGGAGTTCTGTATCATGGCCGAAACATCAAGTTGGGATACTGAATGATACCTCGATGACCTCAAGTCAAGTAACCTTTGGAGAACATTTTAACATTGTACAAGGAAACTTATAGACTTTTTAAAACTCCCTGCCTCTAAAGGATGGTGACTTCACTACTGAGACAGGCAGTTTTCACCCCGGTTTGTTTTCTCTTATTGAATAAATGAGGGGTTAATAAAAGACTGGCTGTTCTGCAGTGTGGCATGGTTCTAGTTCTGTCTGTAGAATTGCTTAATGCAGCATTTGGGCTGGGAGACCACAGTCGGTCAAACGGGCTACGGTGCTGGAGCTCAGTATCATGCTGGTGCCTTGAACGTTTTGCCGTGTTGGAGGTGTAATTTCGTCTACTACACTTTGCACTGCTCTTTTTTTCAATTTAAGAAAGTGGAGCCAACCTTTCGGTGTCTTCCTCACAGTCCATCTTCCTCTAATGCAAACTAAACCCCGTGTTGAGTCATTACATGATGCACCAGTCTGCACATGGCTGTCTCCTTAATACAGACTAGTTTTTACAATAATTGCAGGGTGGAGCGGTGGTGCAGTGTAAGCACATCTACCTCACGTCATGAAAGTCCTGGGTTTGATTCTCAGGTAGGATCAGTTCTGTGTGCCGTGTCCTTTTATGGCCTGCATGGGTTTCTTTTCAGGACAGGTTTGGTTCCACGTTCTAAATGCATAGGTAATAAATAGCCCCCTCCCCAAGTATTGCTTGTTCCCAGTCCTGTTAGCAAATATCTATTGACACTGTCCAGATGCCACACTTAAAAAAAGAGTGTATTTAAAGCATTAAATGTGTTTTAAAGGACCAATATGTGGCTTTTAAAGTTCTAACCCCCAACTCTAATTAGCGCCATCCGTTCGTTTTCTGCCGTCAACTCCTGCCGTTTCATATCGTTGTCATTTAGAAGGCACGAGTCAAATTAGGCGGCATAATAAATACTGTGTTGGTAATTCCTGCCTTTAATTGCTTGTTTAATTTGCCTCACTCTCACGCTGAAGTCCAGACCGAGCGTGAAAGCAGAAGGAAGGCCCGCTGACATTTTCGTTTGGTGACGTGCTCCTGTTTCTAATGCACACATCAGAGCGGAGTTAATAATAAGCGTGGGATTTGCATGTGAGCAGCTTCTTCAGCAGTGAGGAAAGATGGTTGGAGCCGTCCGTGTTAAGACCGGAGGTTGGTTCGCGCCGTACTGTGTTCCGTGAGGGATGTGAAGAGTGAAGGTTTGGACCAGAGTTCAGGGAGAGGATCAGCTGGTGAATATTAGGAGCATCTGTCGCTCCGTGAAGTGGAGTGTTGGAGGTAGAACTGTTCCGACCATTTGGTTGAAATGTGTGTCTTCTGTTTTGTATTTTTTTATGAAGTCTATCAGCTCTCATGATGGCCTGCAGAGGTTTATATGTTCTTTTCCACCACCAAGAAGCTGCTCAAGGGGCTTTTATGTAGGGTTCTTTAACCAGCCTTCGTGATGATTCATGGGTGTGTATTGGGCGTGACATTCAATAAATCAGTGTCTCACTTGCGGTTCCAATTTAGAACCCGGTGTGTTCTGACTTTGGCGGATTGCTATTTCAATGACACAGTGCGACCACTTAATACAATACTACAGAGCGAGGGTCACAGGATTTTGGGCACTGGGCAGATACACCCAGGACATGGCGCCAATCCATCTGTGGGCACACCTTCACTAATCCTACAAATGCATTATATGGGGAAATTTAGACCAGCAAATTCACCTTGAATCCATATTTTTGGACTGTGGGAGGAAACTGGAGAACCTGAAGGAAACACGGACACAGGGAGAACATGCAAACTTCATCCAGATTGAGATTCGAACGTATTTTCGGTTCCTGATCAGTGACCGCCAGTGACCAATGAGACCGGGAACACAAACAAGACCTCGTTAATCCCTTGGTGACCCCTGAGTAGCATTAATGACCGAGCGAATTGTTAAATTATTGGAGTTGATGTCGCAGTGGCTCAGGTTCTAGATCAGTGAATGAGGTTTTCGTCGTGTTCCTCTCGGATTCGACGAAGCAGACTTTTGTGCAGAAATGCCACTTTTCGTAATAAAGAGGAGTGAATGGCTCAGACATTGTAATTTACACTTAATTAACCCTGATTCAATTTTGAAAATTAGCATCTGATTTGCTATTTTCATTCTCTTATGATTATTCATGATCCTGATCATGCAGATAGATTTTGTTTTGGATGTAATCCAGTGACAGGTGCACAATTCTTGTTTTGGCTTCTTCTTTAGGCCTCTGTCTCTTTTTATCTTGCTGTGATTCTGCTCAGCTCATTCGTTTTGGACGCCTCCTCCTGTTCTGTACCTTTTTGTCATTTAATGTAAAGCGTTTTGCACTCGGCTCTGTGTTAAGATGGTGATGCTGCTTTAGATGTGATGGAACTAACGTAGTCTGGTTTGCTTTCTTAAATACGTAATCACTGTGCTGACACGCAGACTAGTTTGTTAGTAAGGATTGGGATCAGCATCCACTGTTATTACTGCTAGGGTGTGGTAGCTCAGTGGTTACGGTGTAGGGCTATTAGTCTGAAGCTTGTGGGTTTAAATCCAGTGTTCAGTGAAGCTGCATTATATCACATGAGGTCAAAGCAGATGCTTTTATCCAAAGCATCCTACCAAGTAGCCCAACTTGATGGTTGGGGTCAGAACTCAGGGTTACACCAGCTTTGTGACTTTAAAGGTCCCCGGTTTGATTCGCAGTCCCACCAAATACTATGGCTGAAGTGCCCTTAGGTAACGCACCTAACCCCAATTGCTCCCCAGGTACCGTATACAAGGCTGCCCACCACCCTGGGCACGTGTGCACCCTTTACTCAGTGTGTGTGTTTCACCTCACAGATGGGTTAAATGTGGAGGACAGTTTCCTCTGTGTGTAAGTACTGTAGGCAAAATAGATCACTTTTATTTTTTATATCTAGAATCTCTGGGGCAACCTTCAGATTGATAGTTCACCTAGTAGGTGTGGTAACTCAATGGTTGGGGTGTTTGAACCATCAATCTGAAGGTTGGGGTTTCTAATCTATAGTTACCGTTGTGGGTCTTTGCCCCAATGCTCTTAACCCTCATTACTCTGGGGGGGAGGAGGGCGGGCGCCATCAACTTGTAAGTCAATTTGGATGAAAGTGTCTCCTAAACGACCTCATGTCATATTAATGTTAATGTAATGTAAATGTAATGGTTGGTACTTTTTGTCACTCAAACCCAAAGTGGCTGCTGGTTTTGACACACAGTGTAACTGATTTCAGCGGCCGATCTTCTGATTGTTTTTTAATGGACTTGTTAGAAAACGGAGCTGCGGACTCCGCTGTTTGCTCGTGAAGCTGATGAGTGAAGCTTTCTGCGTTCGGGATGTAAAACAGACAGGAATCCTGTATCAGTCAGGACTGAAGTACACACTCTAGAACTGATGTGTTTTTATTCCTGAACTGAAATAGTATATGGACAGCTGTTGTATATTTTATTTGTTGTATATTTAAGAGGGCGGCACGGTGGCTTAGTGGTCGGCACGTTCGCCTCTCGGCACTAGGGATTCCCGGTTCGAATCCCCATCTGGGTAGAGTTTCCATGTTCCCCCCATGTCCGCGTGGGTTTCCTCCGGGTTCTCCAGTTTCCTCCCACGGTCCAAAAACATGGATCAAGTCAATTGAGTTCTCCAAATTGCCCCAAATAGAGTGTGTTTGTGTGAGTGAGTGTGTGTCCAGTGATAGATTGGCGCCTTGTCCTGGGTGTATCTGCCCAGCGCCCGAAACGTTCTCCCCTGGATGGGCATGGGGAACCCCCCCACGACCCTAATAGAGGATAAAGCGGAAGACAATGAATGAATGAATGAATGAACGTTTGTATTTAAGAGGCTTTCGAAAGTTCTCAAAAAGTTTGTTTGCTGCTTTCTTTTCTGTCTCTCCGTCTTCGTGCCTAACTACCTGGTTTTCCTGTCGGTCAGTTACCCGTCTGTCTTTGTTTTTGTAGTTGGTCAGTTACTTAGTGTAATTCCCGTGGATCTATTTTGTTTGCCGTTTGCATGTTCTCCCTTTGCTTGCTTCGAGTTCCTCCAGTGATTGGTGTAAATAGGAGATCCAGTTCAGTCCAGTTTTCTCCCTGGGTGTGAACGTGTGAGAGCACCTCTGCTGACGATGGACTGGCGACCGATCCAGAGTGTTTTCTCACTTTTTACCCTCCGAATACTGATTAGAATTCTGCATAAAAGAAGTGGCTTTGAAAACCAATCGATGAGCGGATTTGTAGTCTATATTTTTCTGGCCGTATTCAGTAGCTTACTTTAATTCACAACTTTGTGCACGCTGCGCAAAAGCACACGTTTGACCCATTTGTATTTTAATGCTGCATTAAATCCAAAAGGTTTTAAGAGACCATGCGTTTGCCTGAAGCACATAATGGATGAGCACTTCAGTCGCGGAGCTTCTTTACTCTCTGCGCACTGGCTGAACATACTTGGGTGGATCACCCATCTGCATCCGTCATCGGTTTATGACCATAAATAATGTCCTGAGAGATGAGCGGGCGATGTGACGTCGGAGTAGGAGGCTCGAGCTGCAGCTGGAGATGCGCCACAGACGGGTTGAGAGCAAAGTAAACATGGGTTGTTAAGGAAACCATTTTGGTTTGTTGCACCTGTCAGACCTCTCTCACTCTCTCACTTACAAACAAATGCACACTCGCACAGTCACGCACTGACCAACTGTTGACTCTGTAATCACCTCAGCAGTACTGCCCCAAACACTGGCCACTTTATTAGGTCCATCTCCTTGTTTTTAATGGCTTTTGTTTTATCTGCTTCATTTAACATGATGGTCTTTGTAGTTCTACAGTTACAGATTGTAGTCCATTTGTAGTTTAATAGTCCTGTTTTCTCCGTTCTCTGATGATAAGGACTCCCACAGAGCAATATGTGGGTGATGGATAAGTCTCCTCATTGTAGTGAAATAGTGGTGGTGCACCTATATTCCATACATTTATAATCTTCCTTTTAATCCCATTTTAAGGTCGGGTGGGGGCGTCTTCTATGCCCATCCAGGAGAGAAAGTTTTGGGCGCTGGGCACACACACTCATTCACACACACGGACACACATTATATAGGGGCAATTGAGAGCAGTCAATACACCATGAATCCATTTTTTTGAACTACCGGTACTTTTTGTAAACGAGAACATGGTGGAAACCCACCTGGAGACAGGGAGAACATGGAAAACCATGTTTTCCAAACTCTACTTTGATCGGGATTCGAATCAGGATCCCCAGTGCTGAGAGGCAGACGTGGTAACCACAACGTTACCTACGTATATTCCATTCAATTATTTTGTTTACACTTGGTTACAGGTTTATATCCAGGATAAAAACACCAGACTGTAATGGTGGTTCTGTAGCACATGGGCTGTGACTGAACCTCGTTTAATGGGGTCACAAGGGTTTTCTGGTTTCTATTTTCAGTTTGTTTCTTCCTATTTACTTAGCGGGTGACGCACTTGACTCCTCTTCTTGCTGAGTGGCCCGGTGTTATTCTGCAATGCTTATGAAGGACTAGGTTTCCTCCCTGGACCATCGTTGCACATAGTCCATCATTTGGGCTGTTGTGCACCCCCTTGTTTCATGATACCCTTAACCTGTCTGTATCACACAACGTGATCTGGTACATAAGTGCACACACTGTTTAATTGCACCACACATGGCTCATGTGCTCTAATGGATGTCATGTTGTAAACGGCGTGTACGGTTCTTTCTCACGGCACAAAGCGGCCTTTTTTCACTATGTCCCTGGCATACGGTTGGATGATGACAGAAGTCTGCTGTTGTAATATCTTGCTTTGTCTTAAAGGAACTGAACCGCTGTATATCGGCGGTAGAGCTTACTAGGCTTACTCCCCTTACTCTTCATACTCATCTTTATTGAGAATGCATGCCAGTGTGAAGCTGTCGGTACTGCTACTAGCACTTTACATAAACCCTGTAGCATAGAATCGATAAAAACATACAATAAATATTTCATAACTGAAAACCCCTGTCTTTGGTGGATTGTGATGCTCATTTCTAACTTACAACCCGCCAACAGTCTATTTTCCCTCCTTTTGTCTGCGCCATTTAAATACCAACACTGCTTGGGAATATATCTTCCCGATGGGTGTGGCCATCTGGAAATGAGGTGTGTTCAGGTACATTTCCGTCGTGTCGCTATCTCGGCGACGGAAAACCCAGGTGCACCGCTGACTGGAAACAAGCTCTCTAGACGTCACCAGTTAACAGATGTTGGTCACTATCTCGGCAGTGAATCATCAACACAGGCGTGTGTCCAACGCCATGGAACGCTGAGTAGAACCGAACGCTATTCTATCTGACAGAGAATGCAGATCCATAGGCTACACTATACTGTGGGTTCTCCATTTCCACTCAAATGGAGAACCTCATGGAGCAGCACATTGAGTCCACCGCTCAAATAACAATCCGCCAAAGACTTAGGAGTAAGCAGAGGTGTACCACCTAAACAGTTAATAGAACTTAACCCGGCCAAAGGTACAGAAACATGTCATGGCTGCTCCGGGGTTTGAACACTGAGCCTCTGTGATGCTCTCAGAGGGACGTGCTCAGTAAAGTATAAAACTCACTGTGACATCAGCCATCATGGCATCACCGTGGAGTGGAACGTTAATTCATGGTAAATGTCATGTCATGTTTATAAGCTGGTTCGTTCATGACTCATGCGATTCCATTCCGTTTCCAGCGTCTCAGTGATGGACCTGTTAATAAGTGTACAAAGCTTAGGTGTTGGTGTGTTTGGTGTTGGTGGACAAATGGGTGAATTATTGATAAAGGCAAGTGCAACTTAAAAATAGATGAGATAGATGCTTGTGTGCACAAACACACACACACACACACAAACACACACACACAAACACACTCATCCAGCTCCATGTTTTTCATTGCAGTTAATTATACAAAGCCAAAACAAAACCCTATATCTACAGATACATGTGATGGACATTTAAAGTATTTTAATAGTGCCTTATTACAACATCACAGTGACCTCTTACTGAAATATGACGCTCTGAATAAAGTGTTGTGATTACTACCTATTCCAACCGTACAGCATCCTGAAACTAACCAACCACTTATAACAACTATAATTGTAACTATAATAATTAGAACGTTTACAGGTGTACAGAAGTCAGCCGTTCTAATCAGTTGGAAAGGCCAGGAACCACATCCATCCCCAACCCTGTGATGTGTATGTGTTTGGATACTGGTGTTGGTCTTTATTATAAGCTACTACCGCTTTGTCAAGTCGATTTAGCTTGTAACTTGCAAACGTTAATTTATGTGTAATTGGTGGCTTGGTAGTAAAGAATTTTACTTTAACTAACAAAACAAAACAACTGGCACGTCACCTAAATTTAAATTTCCCTACTTATAAACCTAAATATAAACGATTGCCGCTTTTGCTGTGTTGCCGCTCAAACCACGTAGAGGTGGAAGCATATCAAGATGTTTCTTGGTGTATATACCAAGAAACATCTCTGGCATACAGAACCATTTCTGGATCTTCCCCCTCTTACCTTCACTCTGTCTTTTCAAAATACACTCCGACTCGTTCACTTCGCTCCAGTGATGATTGCCGCCTGGCGATTCCACCTCACCGAGGAGCTAATTCTCACTCTGTGGCGTTCACCACTGCAAAATGGTGGAACGATCTTCCCAACTCTGTCCGTAAGGCAGAATCTCTAAACGGTTTCAAGAAACTACTTAAGACGCATCGATTTAACAAATACCTGTTATAAAAAAAATTATAAAAATAAATAAAAAAAAAAGAGGGGGGGCGGGGGGGGCGCAGCTTCGAATAACAATCAGGTTGATGAACTTACAGTATAGTTGGTTTTCTCCATGGCTTCTGACTTGTGGTGTTCTCATTTGTAAGTCGCTTTGGATAAAAGCGTCTGCTAAATGTAAATGTAAATGTAAATGTATATAAACCTTCATGGGATCCTAAGGAGTAAATAGGTCAAAGGTCATAATAATTGAAGCAGTGTGTATTGGCATAAGGAACCCACACACACACACACACACACACACACACACACATACACACACACACACACACACACACACAGACTTTGACCCTTATTTAGGAGATTTGTTAAAATTGTATGAATAGGTTAAATGTCTCATTACACAAGGGTCGGTTCATGTTATAGAGACTCATCATGTTTTTCCAAAATGAATATTTGGGCAAAATGACTTGATCATGACATTTCAAACAACCCATAATAATTATTGTGAGCAGCTCAGACCCACGCTGTATAGAGGATTATGGTTCCGCTAATCAGTGGTGCTAACACAATGACATCTGTAATGTGTGCATCACACAGAATCGTTGGTTTGTTCACGGTGCAGGTGCACAGACACTAATGTGGTTATGAAATTTAAATTGGAGCTGTGTGTGTGTGTGTGTGTGTATGTGTGTGTGTGTGTAGGTGTGTGTGTGTGTGTGTTTGTCTCAAAGAGAGAGAGAGTGAAAACAAATAAGAGAGAACCTCAGACATGTTTAGCTCCTGTTTAGATTAGTCGTTTTAAGCAGGATGTACAGTATCTGAAAATGCAGTTTTACACAGTTTATACGTTGGATTGTCCAAGCCAGCTCCCTCTTCTACTCAGATCTGACACCCAACAATCGACCACCCAAAGTATACCTGCTCTGCGGTGCTCCTGACCGATAGAGAACTGAGAACCAGTGGTTTATGATAAGTAAATAAAACAAACAATGGGGCAGGAAGATGGTGTGTCCAAAACCCAAACCAAATGTGATTTTAGAGGATTATTAATTCATTCATTAGGGTCGCGGGGGGGAGGGGTTCCCCATGCCCATCCCCATCCAGGGGAGAACGCTTCAGGCGCTGGGCAGATACACCCAGGACAGGACGCCAATCCATCGCTGGGCACACACTCACTCACACACACACACTCTATATGGGTCAATATGGAGAACTCAATTGACTTGATCCATGTTTTTGGACTGTGGGAGGAAACCGGAGAACCCGGAGGAAACCCACGCGGAGACGGGGAGAACATGGAAACTCCACCCAGATGGGGATTCGAACCGGGACTCCCTAGCGCTGAGAGGCGAACGTGCCAACCACTAAACAGCCCATTTTAGAGGATTATATATTTTTTAATGAATCACTTTCTGAATTCATGTCTGGATTCTTGTCGTTTTGTGAGGTTTGTGGATTTGCACTCTGCACGTCGCCGTTTTTCTTTCTTATAAACCGGTTGCAGGTGATGTCACAACACCATGCTCCTCTGATTAAAAGACTTGAATGACTAAAGCTGTACAGTGTGCAAAGCTCTTTATCACAATCCTATCACAAGCCTTTTTTTTTCTCAGCAGTGCAGATATTTGAATGTGCACTCCGCCGTTCACATTTGTTTTGAGTCCATTTCCTTCCTGTTCGTGCTCTTCCCCTTTCAGCTGCCTTTAAGCCTGAATCAGAAATGGAAGAAACTCTTCAGGCGCCTCCATTACGAACACAAAGTCACACTGAAATCCGCTGCCTCTGTGTGGAGTTCAGCCCTGCATCACTCTTCAGCTCCTACAGACCTGTCCCTGAGCGCCGGAATCCGTCTTTATTCGCACTTTACAAGTTTCTTTCCAAAGACGTCTGATTGGTTTAACGTTTAGCGAACGCCGTGTCATTCGCATGCAGCATGTTGGACCTCGGAATGAACCTAAACTGGAATTGCACCGGGGGTTTCCCTTTTAGATGACTGATTTGTATGTATATGCACTGACTTGGACCCCCCCCCCCAATGGTCTGTAAAAGGTCAAACAAAAGGTCTTCAGTATTGCTGGGAATTTCTTTCAGGTTTTCTTAATTGTTTTAAGGTGGCACCTTAAAAATGTTTGTGTATTAGAGCTCCATCTGCCTTCATCTGTATTAGGAATGGAATTTAAGGGTCACCTTGGTGACCGATCCTAAGCCCAGGCTTCTCTTCCCTGTTAATTCGGTCACTAGTTCCTCTTAGGGAATCCCAAGACATTTCCAGGATAACAGAGATGTGATCTCTCTCTCTTCTTTGTTTTTTTATTGACTCTAATGTGAAACAGTGGTGCAGAGGTTAGTGCTGTCACCTGAAAGCAAGGGGAACCTGGGTTTAAGTCCTAATTGGGGTGAACGAAGATCTTTTGGAGGTGTGGAGTCTGCATGTCCTCCTTGTTCCTCCATGGGTTTACTTCTGGTCTTCATGTTTCCTCCCATTTCCAAAGATATTTTAGAGGTAGAGGTAAACTACAGATGTCTCCATCCTGTCTATCTTTTCAGGTCCATATACCACATTTTATTCAATGGGTGCTCAGTTCTTTTCCCATGTGGTTTGTTACTTAGGACACACATGAGCCCCCATTATGAGATGCAACCCATTCCCAACTTCCACACTAGATCATGGGCCTGGTTTACTTTGATTGAAAGGCACCCAGGTCCCAATATTATTAATTCATGGCAAATGTATTTAGTACGTCTTGCATCTTCTCCCGTTGGTATTTTTTAGGTGATTTTGCTGGTACACCTCCACTGGAAGGCAGTCAGAGTCCAATTTAATTAGCTGTCAGAACCGTCTAACAATCCTACGACCTTCTCCAGGTGTCTGTTCTGAAGTTGACCTGCCTGCTTCACCTTAAATGACATACTAGGCCACTAAAATCAGAGAAGACAGACATGTAGGTGTAGTGTCTGTGGTTTAAATGAACCTGACACAGTGTGTGTGAGAGGAGATAGGGACCAACAGAACCTCCTTCTGAAAGATCCATGAACAGATCTTATGATGGATCACGATTACTGTCCCCCAACCATCATCTCACGACACGTCTTCTATGGAAAATGTAGATCTAAAGTTTCTAAGCATCCTACATCAGTCAACTGAGGAGAATGTGAAAGTGTTTTTGCAAAATGTCCATTTATTTCACGCTTGTTTGGTAGGCTTGTGATCAGATCCCACCAAAGTCCTCTACACACATTTCTCATTGTTTCTAGACCTCGTGATATGCAAAGGGGCCAAATCGTCCTGCAACGGGGCCCTGCTGCAGGTGCACCGTCCTTTCGCTTCACTGAGGTGGCTGTTAGAAAGAAGCGAGATGTTTGAGACGGTGTTTGCAGAGATAACGAAGCCTTCAGGGGGTGAAAGGAGTTCACGGTGGAGATTTAGCCGAAATAGAGTCTGACATTCTTAAATACCACTGTATGCACAGTGTTCACGGCTCATTGGAAATGAAATCGGCCCGATCAGTCACCACAGTTTGCTCTTTACATACGTGAAGCATTAAGTGTGTGCCGCGTCGCACCGTGTCTCTGTTTTTAACCGACATGGCTTCATTGCTCTGGTTTTACAGCAGAATGCATGGAACAAGGTAGAGTTTCTGAGTCACGGGAAAGAGGTGTTATTAGGCCCGACGGGAAGCAGAGTACAGTTACATCTCTTTCCCGTGATTTATTTGCAATAATGCACAACCGCGAGTGTCTTATTGCTTTTATAAAATGCTTACAAACACACTAATAAAAAAAAAATCATAGATTAATAAATTTTTTTTTTTAATTGTTAATAATCGGGGCTTTCGCAACGTAATGTAGTCTCGATTATGTAGTGATTGCTGAGTAACAGGATACCGGTTTCTCTAACAATTCCATCTAGTGGCCAGATTACGAAATACAATTTACAAACAACAGCCACATCAGGCTCACTGTTTATATTAATCTGTATTTTATGATTGAAACCAATGTATTTCACACATTTATACGAATATATCTGAAGCGTTCAGAGGAGTGTGTTTTTGTCAGTAATGTCACGACGGGACAAACGGCTCCGCCAATCGGATTACAGTACTCGTTTTATTTTGTATGTTATATGACGACAGTGAAGGCGGCACGGTGGCTTAGTGGTTAGCACGTTTGCCTCTCAGCGCTAGAGATTCCCGTTTCGAATCCCCATCTGGGTGGAGTTTCCATGTTCTCCCTCTGTTTGCGTGGGTTTCCTCCGGGTTCGCCGGTTTCCTCCCACAGTCCAAAAACATGGATCAAGTCAATTGAGTTCTCCAAATGACCCCATAAAGAGTGTGTATGTGTGAGTGAGTGTGTGCCCAGCGATGGATTGGCGCCCTGTCCTGGGTGTATCTGCCCAGCGCCCGAAACGTTCTCCCCTGGATGGGCATGGGGAACCCCACCGCGACCCTAATAGAGGATAAAGCGGGAGATAATGAATGAATGAATGAATGAATGATGACAGTGGGACGGCACGGTGGGTTAGTGGTTACCTCTAATCGCTGGGGATCCAAGTTTAAACCAACTCTAGTATATAATTAATTAGAAGATAATGACAGTACGCAGGCGGCACGGTGGCTTAGTGGTTTAGCACGTTCTCCTCTCAGCGCTAGGGATTCCCGGTTCGAATCCCCATCTGGGTGGAGTTTCCATGTTCTCCCCATGTCCGCGTGGGTTTCCTCCGGGTTCTCCGGTTTGCTCCCACAGTCCAAAACATGGATCAAGTCAATTGAGTTCTCCAAATTGCCCCATATAGAGTGTGTCTGTGTGAGTGAGTGTGTGCCCAGCGATGGATTGGCGCCCTGTCCTGGGCCTATCTGCCCAGCGCCCGAGACGTTCTCCCCTGGATGGGCATGGGAAACCCCCCGGCGACCCTGATAGAGGATAAAGCGGGAGATAATGAATGAATGAATGAATAACAGCAGGAATTTCTTTTAAAGAATTAGAATTTGATAGCTATTTTTACGTTGCTCTTTTTAGTTCTTTGCTGTGTTGTCGGGGTTCAGTTCATCCGTTTCTCTTCATACAGTCCCAGCCGGACGTTTGGACATGCCTCCGTTGTGCTTATGACCTGTGTGTAGTTTGTGCTGCTCAGTCAGTCAGTGTGCAGTGTTGACTGAAAGAGGATTATGAATGAGGACGTTTCTCTGGCGGTGTATCGTGTCATGTTGTATTGTAGTAGTGAATCGGAGACGTGTGGCTGTAGTGCGTCAGCGTGTCGGCTTTCTAGGCGTATGGAGATTAGAAAAGTGAAACTGAGCACTCTGCTATTCACACTCATCCATTTTTTAGCAGAGATGCTCTTTGAGAGCGAGAGAGAGAGCGAGAGAGAGAGAGAGGTGGAGGAAGAGATGGAGAGAGCGAGGGTAACAGTACTTTATAAGCTCCGCCTTCTTTCCTACTGCCTTGTCACTGTTGCTGTGACGTCGTCATGTGCAGTATGAGATTATGTAAATACTGGCAAGTGGATGTTGTTGTTGTTGTGGAGGGATATAGTAGTCGTGGCAACAGTTGTTGCTTTCATGCCCGGATGGATGAAAGTGAAATGATAGGAGGATTTAATTCACAGCCTGGCCGAAAAAAAAAAAAAAAAAAGGTCATACACTTTTAACATTTTTTTTTGTTTTGATGACATCACACATTCACACATTATTTTCATTCATTTCACATTCACGTTCCCGAGATGACGTGGACCACTGCGCAAAGTGTTTTCCAGCACGTCCCAAAGGTTCTCAATGGGGTTCAGGACTCTGTGGTGGTCGATCCATCTCATGCTCCCTGAACCACTCCACTCCAAGAATCCTGACATCGTCATCGTGGAACATGTTCATGTCGTCGGAGAAGAACAGATCCACTGATGCTCTGCCGTATATTCAGGTCGTCAGCACTTAACGCTGCTGAGCCCGGACCTGAGGAACTGCTGCGACCCCAGATCAGAGTTCCATCCGGGAGGTGACCCTTTATTTTGGCCAGGCAGTGTGGAATTCAGAGACGTTAGTTCATGTGCTGTGTTGGTCTCCCTCAAATCAACCTTCAGTAGCTCACATGATGCTGGTGACTGGAATTAATAGGTCGGCGGAGATAGATGCAACACCACCACCTTCATGTCAGGGTCATTCTGAGGATGATCCACCATCCAAATGATTTCTGCCCTGTGGTTCTTTGTTCAAAAGCATTCACTACAGTCTGTGGTGTTGGAATAAAGGTGTGTGTGTGTGTGTGTGTGTGTGTGTGTGTGTGTGTGCAGGTATATATTATATTATGAGGGTATAACCTTTTTACACAGTGATGTAATTCTGTTGACCCCTGGCTGGTTCTCGTCATGCACCCCGTTCAGTTTAAAATGATATATATTTTTATAATTATATAATATATCATGCACGGTGGCTTAGTGGTCGGCACGTTCTCCTCTCAGCGCTAAGGATTCCCGGTTCGAATCGAGTTTCCATGTTCTCCCCGTGTCCGTGTGGGTTTCCTCCGGGTTCTCCGGTTTCCTCCCACAGTCCAAAAACATGGAGCAAGTACTTGAATGCACTTAGTTCTTGAATGCACTACTTTTAATCTGAAGCATCTGAAGTTCTCCAAATTGCCCCATATAGAGTGTGTCTGTGTGAGTGAGTGTGTGCCCAGCGATAGATTGGGGTCCTGTCCTGGGTCTATCTGCCTAGCGCCCGAAACGTTCCTGGTTCGAATCCCCATCTGGGTGGAGTTTCCATGTTCTCCCCGTGTCTGTGTGGGTTTTCCTCCGGGTTCTCCGGTTTCCTCCCACAGTCCAAAAACATGGATCAAGGTCAATTGAATTCTCCAAATTGCCCCATATAGATTGTGTCTTTGTGGGTGAGTGTGTGCCCAGTGATAGATTGGCGCCCTGTCCTGGGTCTATCTGCCCAGCGCCCGAAACGTTCTCCCCTGGATGGGCATGGGGAACCCCACCGCAACCCTAATAGAGGATAAAGCGGGAGATAATGAATGAATGAATATAATATCATGTTGTGTGGTTATTTAATGGTTAGGATATAGTTATGGCTAATGTTAGAGTGGTAGTGTTTAGGGAATGGTTTGGTTGATGGCTATGTGAAGTCCCCACAATGCATAAAAACAGTGTGTCTGTGTTTGACGTTCATGGACGAGCTCAACCAGGAGGTTCCTGATTGTGATTGTTTAAAAACACATGCGGCACAGTCAGTAATATGCCGATATCTGGCAACGCAAAGTTCTGCACTAAGGGAAACCCATACATCCTGTTTTTATCTGCTGCAACTGTTTTCTTGCGTGCAGTCCTTCGTCCGTTTTCTCTCTCGTCTTCACTCTCTCCTGCTCACGCTCCTCGCGCCGACAGATCCAAGATGACAGCCACACTCTTCCTGGCCGTCACCGTCGCAAAAAGTCCGGGTTCCGGCCGACTGGCCCTCTGTCTGTGGAGATGCGATGCAGATGTAAATGAAAAGGATTCAGTACGTAATGTGGGCTGAACGGAACCGTAATGCACATCATGCCTGTTTATTCTGGAATCGCACTCGCTCGTGCTCCTCCTGAGAGTCTCTGCTCTCAGACCGGCGGCCGTGTTTGGGCGGGAGGGAAACGAAGGGAGAGAGAGATTGGCCAACGGCGGCTAAAAATACTTGAAATAATCTGCAAACAGGAAGCTGTATGTGTGAGTACATGTCGGAGGGGTACAGTGGATTAATCAGCATTCATGAAGGCAACACGGACAATTCTCACCTTTTAAATGCAGTTTATGGTCAAATAGTTTTTGTTGATGATAATAATAAATATACAGTCGATGCGTGTGCAGTTTTCTGGATTCAGTCGCATACTTGTTTACTTTTAGGCAAGTACTTAAACGCACTTAGTTCTTGAATGCACTACTTTTAATCTGAAGCATATATATATATATATATATATATATTGAATCCTCATCTGGGTGGAGTTTCCATGTTCTCCCCGTGTCTGCGTGGGTTTCCTCCGGGTTCTCCGGTTTCCTCCCACAGTCCAAAAACATGGATCAAGTCTATTGAATTCTCAAAATTGCCCCATATAGAGTGTGTCTGTGTGAGTGAGTGTGTGCCCAGCGATGGATTGGTGCCCCGTCCTGGGTCTATCTGCCCAGCGTCCGAGACGTTCTCCCCTGGATGGGCATGGGGAACCCCACCACGACCCTAATAGAGGATAAAGTGGAAGATAATGAATGAATGAATATATATATATATATATGCGGCGGCAACGGTGGCTTAGTGGTTTAGCACGTTCACCTCTCAGCACTAGGTATTCACGGTTCGAATCCCCATCTGGGTGGAGTTTCCATGTTCTCCCCGTGTCCGCGTGGGTTTCCTCCGGGTTCTCCGGTTTCCTCCCACAGTCCAAAAACATGGCTCAAGTCAATTGAATTCTCCAAATTGCCCCATATAGAGTGTGTCTGTGTGAGTGAGTGTGTGCCCAGCAATAGATTGGCACCCTGTCCTGGGTGTATCTGCCCAGCGCCCGAAACGTTCTCCCCTGGATGGGCATGGGGAACCCCACCGCGACCCTAAAAGTGGATAAAGTGGATGATGATGGATGGATGGATATAAATGCTTTTACTTTAGAAAGTTAAACATCATTTTCTGAACCAAAGTTCTGTTCAGTTGAATTTTTCTTAGTTAGAGCTGGGATAGGCCTGTGACGCACCCATGAGGATTATCAGCTGGAAATGAATTGGCTAAAAAACTTGGCTTATTGACTTTAATGTCAAGAGGTCATTAATTGAGACTTCAAGGCAGGAACAGTTAGGTATGAGACACAGTCAGGGGCGGTTTACCCTTTAATTTACCAATCTGCATTCTGCATGTCTGTCTGAATTTAGGGGAATACTGTCCCCAGAGGAAATCCACTCGGTCACCGGAAGGACCTCTGTCTGTACCAACCGAATGTCTAACACTAGACTTTCTTGCTGTGGAGCAGGAGGGGTAACTGTCGTTACCCTACGCCCTCAATGAATAACGCACTGATACTTTCAGGACTTCCGTCAGTGATGTAAGGAATAACAGCCAATGTGCCTGCAGTGCATTTGCCTAAAATGGTAGAGGGTCAGTAAGTCAACTGTCCTCCTCACCTCCTTAGTTGGTACTAAGGAATTAATGTTTTTTGTCTCTTCAACTGTATCAGGATTTGAACACTGCCCTCCAATAAATATATTGATGATGATCAGTGTGTGGTGTTTATGTTGAACAAACACTTAATGAATAAAAAGCAAAGGGCAGTAAACCTGCTGTGCCGACGGGCCGAGAGTGGAACCCTGTGGAACAGTACCAGGCCTTGGAGTCCTTTATTTCAGCACTGTGGACACCGACCGCTACATGTGCTCTCATCATTATCCTGATTTGTGTTCCGTTCTGTATAAATATGATCGCTCATATAGTTTATAAAGACCAAGTGGTTTACAGACAGACGTACAGGGAGCCCCTGGTGTCAGCTGTGGAAAAAATCAGACGTGTAAATTTTCTTTTTCTTGCAAACTCAATTACAAATGTAACAGAAGGAAGTTTGAAAGTGCGAATAAATTGACACCATTTTTTATATTACCACCATCAGTTCTCTAATCTGGAAACCTCAGCAAACTGAAGCTGAACCTCAGGATTGTTTCGTTTTTCGTTCGTTTTCACGGCGGTTAGCACTTCAGCCTCACGGCGAGAACGTTTCAGGGTCGATTCCCAAGTCTGGAGTCTGCGTGTGGAGTCTGCATGTCCTCTCTGTTAACTCCAGGTTCTTCAATTTCCTCCTAAATGCCAAAGACATGCTGATGGGTACGTTGGCCAGAAGAATCTGCACATCTGTATCATTTGAAAGCCACACCTAAACCTAGTGCGAACTTGAAGAAGTAGCCCTCATTCAGCTGAAATACATTCATGTCTGTTGTATATTTTTCTTTTTCTGTATTAAACTTTCGGACCTACTCTTTTCTGGAGAGCATGATGGGGATTTTTTGTAGGGAACTTCCCTGCGACTTTGGAAATGTTTTATGGCCGCTTTCGGTCACTTCACACAGTGGAAGACCGTGCTCTGGTATTGTGGGTGTTTATTGGGACCTGAACTAAGAAACAGACCACAGTCATTTCTACTGTGTTGTATTTAGCTTTGTAATTGTCTTATCACAATGGGGATAACAAATGCCAAGCTGGACTCCCGATACGCTGCGTCTCGAACGAAACGCTGCTTGTGGACTGTGTTCTGTTTATATTCTGAACTGCACTAGAGCATCAGTACAGGGGAATGTGTGCCTGTGGGAAATGTTAACATGTTCTTTATCCTGTATTCTTACATTATATTATCGGAAACATTTGTTCTTGACGATTGAGGTGAGCTGGTGGTGTGATGCAGAAACCAGTTCATAATTTGGTCACGTTGCATCATTTACATTATATTACATCATTGTGCAGATACTTTGATCCCAACTTGATCAATGGGCTCAGAGTGATGAGGCGAAGTCTTTACTCCATGCAGTTATTACCTTTCCGTGGACTGAACAGCAACTACCAAAGAACCGAATGTGGCTCTCAGACCTTAAAATGTCCAGGGTCTGGCTTGCCATCTTTATTCAGGTTCATCCCAAATTGTTGTGTTCAGGAATTTTTACCTGTCAGTCAAGTTCTTCTGCACCAAACCCCATGACTTTATAGATCTTGTGGGTATAATTAAGTGTCATGCTGGACTGAATAAAGCACCTGGTGGTAGAGCATGTGTTGTGGTAGCTCAGTGTTTAGGGTGTTGGGCCATCAATCTGAAGGTTGAGGGTTCAAATCCCAGGTCCACTGAAGTTACCAATGTAGATCCCCAACACATCCATCATTGCTCCAGGGGTGCTGTACGTCCGACGCTGTGTTCTCACCCCAACCAAGATACATGTGAGTGGCATGTGAGAAGCATCTGCTAAATGACCAAATGTAAATGTAAACCCATAGATTCAGTAATTACGAGGTATGGCTCCATACGTTTGTCCGTATAGCGTAACTAACACCTGGTGTTAAAGTTCGATGCTCTTTTGGTCATGAAGAGCGTTTGTTTGCTACATGCGACATGGTAATGAAACGTAATGACAGTGTTATGAATGGAAGATTGAGCAGCACATCATAAGATCATTAGTCCAGCTGGGACATCGACTTAACTTGTTAAAGTTTAAAAGACATTAACTCGTTGAAGTTATCTGTTACTGTTGATTGGTGTTTTTTTTGTCCGTCAGTAAATGATCGTAATCTCTGACTACACATCCAATAGGCGGCACATCGCATGTTTTGACATAAATACTCCCTGTCTTCATAAATACACTGGAATTGCTTTATTAAAGATTTAAGTAGCGGGCATCAATGTTTAATGAAGGCAGAATGTACGCCGTCCTGACATGATGGGTTAGAGAATTAGTTCCAGGATGTGTGCTGATGCTTTCACTTGACTGATTGTGTTTTCTCTGTGGCTGCAATCAGACAGAACACACATGTCATCCTGAAGAACCGAACATTCAGCTGAGGACATGAGGAGAAACAAAACAGGTCATGGTGTCGGGCCTTTGACTAATGCTTTCAACTCCGAGTTAAACTGATGATGCAATAATCACAGAGTTAAATAACATTTACACCTTCGATCTGAATTCGGAAGCCTCTGTTACACTGATGTGCTTTATATTGGTGTAGAAACAGCAGCAGCTGTATTGGTACGTTTTGGGCAGGTAATTGTGTGGAGGAGGAGAAGGAGTAGCTGTAGCATGGAAACTCCACCCAGATGGGGATTCGAACAAGGAATCCCTAGTTCTGAGAGGAGAACGTGCTAACCACTAAGCCACCGTGCCGCCCGATAGGTGGTAGTATTGGTGGTAGGCCATTAGAGAACAGAGTACACAGTATGTCCTGTAGAACTACAAACAGATGGACTAATCTGGAATTGTAGAACTACAAAGTCCATCTGTACAGTAAGTGGAACTGAGAACATGGACAAAAGGTGGAGCAAAATGGGGATGTGTCCAAACTTTTGACTGATTCTGCAGATAAAACGCACATTTTATAAGAATCGTACGAATGAACTCACGTGGAAAAGACGTGAAAGTCGTTAAGACGCTACTTAATTCATTCATTCACTATCTCCCGCTTTATCCTCTATTAGGGTCGCGGTGGGGTTCCCCATGCCCATCCAGGGGAGAACGTCTCGGGCGCTGGGCAGATAGACCCAGGACAGGGCGCCAATCCATCGCTGGGCACACACTCACTCACACAGACACACTCTATATGGGGCAATTTGGAGATTTCAATTGACTTGATCCATGTTTTTGGACTGTGGGAGGAAACCCGAGAACCCGGAGGAAACCCACACGGACACGGGGAGGACATGGAAACTCCACCCAGATGGGGATTCGAACCGGGAATAACTAGTTCTGAGAGGCGAACGTGCTGACCACTAAGCCACCGTGCCGCCCGGGATGTTTTAATATAAAATAAAATTTATATTTAAAAAGACATTTAAAATGTTGTTTTAGTTTAGCTCGAGATTAACGTTGAGATCCGTGACATTCGCCTCCAAAAACGTCGCTCTCTCTCCTGTTTGTGTGCGAAACCACAGCTGCACATTTTAATACATCATGCGTTTACAAGCTTTCGTTTAGCGGCGCATGTAACTCCGATACTCTCGCGCACTCTCACACACTCTCGCGCACTCTCACACACTCTCGCCCTGAACTGAATAACGCTCGGCGTTTGTAACAGTGTGCACCTAATATGAAAAGTCTCATCACTTATTATAAGATAAGAGATTAGTTGAACATTTCTTCATTATTGTTAATAACGCTTTACTATTCAAGGTCTAAAAAGTACAAAAAAAAAAAAAAAAAAAAAAACTTGCGGCCTTGCAGCTGTGCGTTTAGAATTTCTGGGAATAATGCACGTTTTTATCAGCTACAAGTTTGAAACCTGTTTTTAAATCATGTTTGCAGTCAGTAGCTGCTTGTTGTCCTTATTAATTCCACTTTTCATGTACTGTATTAAAGCAGCAACTGACCAAGTAAATGACATGTTTAATTACAAATTGCCATTAGCCGTCTTTGTTATAAAGCAGGACTTGTTCGCATTCAATGCCAGGCTTTAAGTGGTTTATTATTAAGTACATGAAATCTCTGGTACCACTTACAAGCAGGAGACGAGCAGAATGAGCCCTGGAGAACACTGAGACTCGTTAGAGACGTGTACACAGGTCGACTTACAGCATAACGATAAGAGAAGCCTTTAAATCAAAAGAGATGAATGAGCTGCAGCTCGGCTGTCCTACTTACAACTCGAATGTAGATATGTAATTAAAATTAGTTTGTGTGTTCACAGTCAGTTTACTGATGGAGATTATTTATTAATATATATATATATATATATATATATATATATATATATATATATATATATATATATATATATATATATATAATATATAAATAATATATATAAAATATATCCATCCATCCATCCATTACCTTCTGCTTTATCCTATATTAGGGTCGTGGTGGGGTTCCCCATGCCCATCCAGGGGAGAACGTTTCGGGCGCTGGGCAGATAGACCCAGGACAGGGCGCCAATCCATCGCTGGGCACACACTCACTCACACACACACACTCTATATGGGGCAATTTGGAGAACTCAATTGACTTGATGCATGTTTTTGGACTGTGGGAGCAAACCGGAGAACCCAGAGGAAACCCACGCGGACACGGGGAGAACATGGAAACTCCACCCAGATGGGTATTCAAACCAGGAATCCTTATAGTGTGTGTGTCTGTGTGTGTGTGTGTATATATATATATATATATATATATATATATATATATATATATATATATATATATATATATACACACACTATAAGGATTCCTGGTTCGAATCCCCATATATATATATATATATATATATATATATATATATATATATATATACATACACACTAATATATATGTATATATATATATATATATATATATATATATACACACTACCTCCACTTACAATATAGATGGACTTTGTAGTTTTACAATTCCAGACTGTAGTCCATCTGTGTTCTTGTTTTGGTAGTCCCCTGTTGGTTCTCTGTTCTCTATTGGTTCGGACTAGGTCACAGAACAGGTTACATTTGTATGGTGGTGGCTGCTGCTGCTTCTTTTCGCTTATTGCAGTAATAAAAATGTTTTTATATGAACTTTACATAAAAAAAACAAGGTCAGTAGTTAAAAAAAAAAAAAAAGTTGACTGTATTGTGTTCTGGAGTTTCGTTGATATACCCTCAGAAAGTCAGAGGAGTCAGGGACAGCCGTTGCATTTAAATGAGATATTAAACGTCTATATCGTCTTTATCTTTGTGTAGCATGTTTATCGTCTTTAGAAGGGTTTCTGGGTGAGGGTTGATGTAGGTGGTTGGATGCACAGAGAGGCGGTAAGGTGGGTATGAGACGATAAATTATTTTGCAATTAATTGCGATTAGAAATGTTACAATTAATTAATCGGAAGAGCACTGCAACATCGCCATGACAACCCATCCATCCATCCATTATCTTCCGCTTTGTCCTCTATTAGGGTCACGGGTGGGTTGCCCATCCAGAACGTCTCGGGAACTCTATCACTCACTCACACAAACACACTCTATATGGGGCAATTTGGAGAACTCAATTGACTTGATCCATGTTTTTGGACTGCGGGAGGAAACCGGAGAACCCGGAGGAAACCCACGCAGACACAGGGAGAACATGGAAACGCAACCCAGATTGGGATTCGAACAAGTAAAACAAATAAAAATGTCTATTATGCCTGTAGCCGGAACTTTAGACCAAGTGGCGCAACTTGGAAAAAACAAAAAGAAAAAGTTACACGTACAGCATCCTTTCTGTTTACTGTCTTTAATTTACAAACCTAGCTTTCTTTTAATTGGAAAAAAATGTGTTAATATTTAGCAAACGCCCTAGTTTTCTGTTAATGTTAATCACTGCATATTAATCATGTAATCATGATTATTTCAATTATTTCACCATCAAAATGTGTAATCATCTCATGCCTAGTTCAGAAGTGTACACATGTCCCAAAAGTGGGGGAAAAAAAAACTGATTCAGAGCAAATAAGAAAAGTATTTCGTCATTTCGTCGACCCGAGCAACGCTGATCCGCAGGTTCCTGGGTATTTATTTACATATTTACATATTGCAGTCTGTCAGTCAAATCTGTTGGCTTTTTGACCGTGATGTCGTTATTACGCAGATCATCCTGATGTCAGATGATGGGTATTATCTGCTTTATGGGTCTTTACAGTCTGGATGCAGCATTTGTTGTTTGCTGTATGGTGATGATAAAACAAAAAACAAAAACGCGTGGTACCAGGTGACCGTTGGTGTGTGTGTGTGTGTGTGTATGTGTGTGTGTGTGTGTGTGTGTGTGTGTGTGTGTGTGGATTACTCGTTATATAACGGCGGCAGCGAGCTTGCACCCAGCCAGCAGTAAGAAGATTACACTGCATGTGCCTGAGGCACAGGTCCGCTGGTGTTCTGTCATATGGTCCTACAGTCGTACTGTACGTATGTTGCCTGGACGCCAGTGTGTGTGTGTGTGTGTGTGTGTGTGTGTGTGTGTGTGTGTGTGTGTGTGATTTTTCCCATCCACATCAGTCTCGCACTCACGAACAGGTCAGTTATATAAGTGCAGAACCCTCCCCAGTCATTTCACCTCGGCTGTGAACCCCCCCCAGTCGTAAAGGAGATGTCACCATCGCAACCGGGATTTAAATAAATGATCACGAAAGTCCACTCTTTTAAATGATGCCACTTTCTTATAAGATACATAACTTATATAGTTATTTTCTATTTGGATTGTAGTCCATCTGTTTATCTATGTACTTGGTTAGAACCCTTCTTTTCAGGTCTTTCAGCCTTAGGGCCAGCATCGAACAGGTACATTTGGGTGGTGGATAATCAGCGTGGGGCTTGATGTCAGGGTGTGTTGATGTGGATCAGACACAGCAGTGCTGCTGGACCTTTTTTCAGCATTCTACTGATACTGCTGCAACCTGTGTGTTCATGCATGTTTGGGTGAGTTAATGGGTGCCTGTGTGGGGGTTTACAGGGTGCATATGCGAGAGGGGGGTCCACACGTGAATTTTGTGTGAATGTGTGATTTCACAAAAGATCGGTTTCATAAGGTTGTGGGAACTAAACGAGCCGTTGGACTCCTGAACACAATAAATCAAATGTGAAGCATGATGGAGGAAGCATCAGTTCCTTTTACAGATTTTACAAGAATTTAAGAGGTTTATGGACTAAAACTGCTCCTCAGACATGTTAACGAGTCTCATGTAATGACTCCTGCTCAACCATGATTTGGTGGGTGGGAGGTCGGACTGCAGACTTCCACAGTGCTCACTTCTTAAGGTAGCTGGACAGGGGCAAAGTGTTCCCTCTCCATAGTGACTGCAAAGTAAAATAGTTTGGGGAATTGGATTTGAATACATTTCGAGAGAAGGTGCATCGTTTCATGGGTCAACATCGGAACTACTTATGACATCCTGAAAGTTCTAATCTATTCATTCATTCATTATCTTCCGCTTTATCCTCTATTAGGGTCACGGTGGGGGTTCCCCATGCCCATCCAGGGAGAACGTTTCGGGCGCTGGGCAGATAGACCCAGGACAGGACGCCAATCTATCGCTGAGCACACACTCACTCAAACAGACACACTCTATATAGGGCAATTCGGAGAACTCAATTGACTTGATCCATGTTTTTGGCTTGTGGGAGGAAACCGGAGAACCGGGAGGAAACCCACACGGACACGAGGAGAACATGGAAACTCCACCCAGATGGGGATTCGATTCGATTGGGAATCCCTAGTGCAGTTCTAATCTAAATAATCGAAAAAAAATCTGGATTTTAAAAAAAATAAACCGCGATGTAATCTGGATTCCCTGTTCTTATCAAAACTGTGTTTCCAGACCCCCGTGGAACTTTGCAGCTCTGTGTCAGGGTTTGGGTCATTGTGAAGGTCACTGAGATATAATATACTTTGTGTAAACTTTGTGTTCTCTCGCTGTTCATCTGTAAATTACTGCTTACCTTTTACTTCCACTCTGCCTCTCTGGGTTCATCTGAGGTTAAATCACTCTGCAAGTCAAGAGTCTTCCTCTATTTCCACCCCGTCTCACTCTGCCTCTGTATTGTCTCGCTTTCCCCCTTTGTGTCTCTCGCACTTTCTCACACTCTCGGGCTCCTCTCTCTTTCCCTTTTTCATTTGGATTATATCATCGAGCTCTCTCTCTCGTTCTCACTTCCTCTCTTTCTGACGCTGAGCGCTGTGCGTCTCCGGTCGTGACGTAGCAGAACCGTTCGGTTCACCCTTCAGCACCTGGCTGTACATCTTCCCTCCGAGTTGTCTCCTTCGCAGCTGCGGTTCTGATCTCGAAATGTCACTTTCGCTGAAACCTTTCAAACTTTTATTTTGATCTACAGCCACCTGCTGGCCTGTTGTGGGAAGTTCCCGTCCACGGCTGACTCCGTCGTGGGAACCTAAAGGGTTAACGGGATGCCCACTGGTGCCCTTTTTTTATATATATTTATTTGTATTTTTATTTTTTTTATGATTTGTCCTGTACTGAACAAGGCCAGATTGTGTTGCTCAGTTCTGAAGATTTAGATTGAGAAGTACACACGCTGTTCCCACAGTCATCCCAATGTGTGTACTTTGAGTCTAGAAACACCTAGTTCAACCTCCCCCCACACACACACGGTTTCGAAAACAGGTTAATGATTATATAAGGAGATTTTGAAATAAGTTAATGTTCTTAAATATTCTTGGCGTGTGTATTGTGCAGCTGTATTTATCTGCCAACACGAAAGAATCAGCTGAGGTTTGGCCTTTTCCTCCTTGTTTGAGTACTTGGATCAGTAAAAAAGCAGCCAGGACTTTTCTATGAAACGCGCGCACACGCCACTTTGTCCGCATTGCAGAGTTATATTTTTAAAAAAAAACATAATACGAAGCACTGATGCTCACTTCATGATGTATTGCGGATCCACTGCACCTGTCACCCTGCAGAAAGTCTGTATTTCATTTGAAGGAATCAATAAAACACGTCATCTAATGCCCTTCCTCTTTTCCTCTTCTTTTCCATGTGGATCTGCATCCGCCTCCTGCCTCCGAACCTTCGGCTCACAGGTATGTCGTGTCATGTTTATTACTCTGTTCTGTATTTTTCATCTCGAACCACAAACATTGCAGCGATGCCCCTTGTGGCATTCACGTGTAATGCTTGCGCTGGATTGGTTATTCCCATTTTAGAAATGGCATCAGCTGTCAACCCTGTTGTTCAGAGTTGGTTTGTTTTGGAGGTGGGTCTGGTTCTTGGGTGGGCCAGCTTTTTCTATTCTGATTTCTGAGTTCCACACATTCGAAGGGTTCGGATAGAGTCGTGTGCATTCGGGTTTGGAGGCCACGTCAGGCCGAAAAGGCACGAAAGTCATGTTGGCGATGAAGCATTAATAATAACTGATAAACTTCCCCAGTATTTTTGTGTTGTCTGGAAAATTGGAAGCATTAATAATAACGTCGTCGTCTTCGTCCGCAGCATTTACTATAACTGAGAATTTAACAAAAAGCTGCATAACATTCTATATGATTCAATTCGTCGCAACAATGTTGCCGGTTGTTTGATTCAGTCATGAGGTCGTATGAGTCATGTGGACATTTTGTGGATGCTTTTATCCAATTGGTTGAGGATAGGATCCAGGGTCAGTTAGGATGCCCCTCCTGGAGCAATGACGGTTTAAGGACCTTCTCAAGGGCCCACATTGGTACCTTCAGTGGACTTTGGATTTGAATGTCCAAGGTCCGATTCCTGATTGGTCCTTAAAGGTCCTTTCTGTGTGAAATCTGCACGTCCTCCCTGTGTCTGAGTGGGTTTTACACCAGAGTCTTCGCTTTCCTCCCATATTCCAAAGACATACTGATGGAGGATAGTAAATTGCCCCATGGCTGAATCATTTGGAATTGTTCTTGTCAGTAAAATCAGTCGTCCACTCGCTCACTGAACCCACTTCAACCTCACTGTAAGAGACTCCGTTTGTAATCCTGAGATATTCAGCATCTTCAAGAGATGCAAAACTCATCATCTCTACCAGAAGCAGTATTTTTTGTAGTGATCGCTCTAGGGGCAATTAGTACATTCAACATACCCATCAGCATGTTTTTGGAATGTGGGAGAAAAGTCCAGTCCCAGACCGAAAAACCCACTCAGACACATGGAGGACATGCAGAGTCCAAAAAATAGGTATCAAACCCATGACCTTTCTCCCATGAGGCGGTAGCTCTATCTGCTGCACCACTGTGCCACCAAATAGTACCAGGAACTAATGATTTGGAAAATATCCACTCAGATGGTTCTCAGTGAACTATGTCTTCGTGTTCACATTGCTGTTTGTTGGGTCTTGCCAACGTATCAGAAGTGCGTTTTGTTCCGTGCCAGATGCTTAATGTAGTTCTCTTGTTCTTGTGTCCAAAAGAACATATTAACGCAACCAAAACTCCATCCATACATTCAAACATGATGAGTGTGTTTTAAAGGTTTCATGCATCACTGTACTGTACTCTCTATAGTTTCTAAATTACAGAGGAAAGACTGAAACAGCTGAAAAAGTCCCTTCAAATGTTCTATGAACTGTGAAGATCTGACGTTTCTGGGTTGTGAATACGTTAAATAGACGTTACTATTGTAGGTTCTGTGGAAATATGTCTTTTGTATTTGGTCATTTAGCAGACCATTTATCCAAAGCGACTTAAAAGGTGAGCGCAGGGTTAATCACAACATCCCTGGAGCAATGAGGGTTAAGGGTCTTGCTCAAGGACCCACATTGGTAACTTCAGTGGACCTGGGATTTAAACCCCCAACCTTCAGATTGACAGCCCAACTCCCTGACCACTGAGCTACCTACCACGCCTTTTGTATTTACTCAAGTTTAAAAGCCTCACCATTATTTAGCAAGTCATTCATTTTAACGGATCATGCAGACTGGGGCCTATCCCAGCATACATAGGGTGTTTGGTAGGGAAATTCACAGGAGAGCTCATCACAGGATTAAATTAAAAAGCTAACAGATTTTTTTTTTTTATTGATTACATTAACTTTGCGGTGGCTTAGTGGCTAGCATGTTCTCCTCTCGGCACTAGGGATTCCCGGTTCGAATCCCCATCTGGGTGGAGTTTCCATGTTCTCCCCGTGTCTGCGTGGGTTTCCTCCGGGTTCTCCGGGTTTCCTCCCACAGTCCAAAAACATGGATCAAGTCAATTGAGTTCTCAAAATTGCCCCATGTAGAGTGTGTATGTGTGAGTGAGTGAGAGTGTGCCCAGCGATGGATTGGCGCCCTTTCCTGGGTGTATCTGCCCAGCGCCCGAGACGTTCTCCCCTGGATGGGCATGGGGAACCCCACCGCGACCCTAATATAGGATAAAGCGGGAGATAATGAATGAAAGAACATTAACTTTGCTGAATAACATCCACCACCTTAACCCGACGTGACCATGGGATGTTCTGGTAGCTGGTTCCACCTCATGGTTTTCGGCGGAACTTAATACCAACACATAAGTACATGAACTGAATGTGCAGGATGCACCTTTGCCTCCTGGTCCTGTTGCTCCGCAGGTTAAGTGGTCTTGTGTGTTCTCCGTGCGTCCGTCCGGCCGTTTGAAACGTTAGCGTCGCTGTTAATGCGTCAGTGCGTTTTTATATTTTGGACTCGCAGTTGCACAGTGCCGGGTCTGAGCATTCCTCCGTCCTCCTCCCTCCCCTCGTCCACCCTCGTCCTCCCTACATTCTTGGAAGCAAACATTTTCTTCATTTTGTCTTTTCTTCTCTCCCCGCTCCCCTGTTTGCCCCTCATGTACACTCCCTCACACATGTCCCTTTCTTCTGTATGCTCATAAACACACACATACACACTCAGCGCGCCCCATGCAGCCGCAGGAATGTGTGTGGAGGAAGAACTGGCAGAGGAACTGCCCTGAACCCGTTCCATCCAGCCTGACACACACACACACACGCACACACACACACACAGTTGTTTTCTTTTTCCTTGCTCGACAAAGGCAGAATTTGAATGACAGCGAGAAAGAGGAAATCAGCAGAACCCCCAGGGAGCACTGGTGGAGGGAAGGGGGGCATGAAGACGAGTGCTGTTGCACGCCCTCTCTCTCTCTCTCTGTGTGTGTGTGCACATGCATGTGTGTGTCAGGCTGTCTGTCTGTGTCAGTGTGTGTGTTGGGGGAAGGTAATTTCAGTTCATTGCTTAGTTCTTAGTGTGTGTGTGAGAGAGAGATGGTGTGAAGTACCTCTACACTCTGTAATGACCATTTGCTCATTGCTGTCTGCACCTCTCTCGGCCTTAACCACACATTCCTATCTTTGGTGATGGGTGGAAGTGTGTGTGTGTGGGGGGGGGGGGACGGCAGGGTCCTGTTGGCTGAGCCACACTTGTCAACCTTGGGGGCTGTCTCTCGTTCAGTGCCGGTCGTCATGGCTGTGCCAGCATACGGTGACGTGCTCGCTGAGTGCCTGGCGAACTGCTTATCAAATGCCAAGTGGTGCAGAGCGACAGAGCCAGCCTCTCTCTCTGTTCTTTGTCTTTGGCACAAAGCAGAGTCACGGCGTGTGCGTGCATCCAACCCACTCTGTCATGTTTACTGCCCTCCACCGACACACTGACGTAACACCGTCGTCACGGCTACCCGGGGAGAGAGGAATCATGCTAACGTCATGCTGAGAGCGGGAGCCACGAAGAGACGGAGAGAAGGAGAGAGACACACCGAGTGAGAGAGAGAGGATGAGAGAGAGAGAGAGAGTGGTTAAGAGAGGGAGAGATAGAGAGAGTCGAAGAGAATGGGTGAGGGAGAGAGAGAGAGAGGGAGAGAGAGACGAAGAAAAAATGAGAGAGAGAGAGACACCGAGTGAGAGACGAAGAGAAGGAGAGACACACAGAGTGAGAGAGAGAAGATGAGAGAGATGAGAGAGAGAGAGAGTGGTTAAGAGAGGGAGAGATAGAGAGAGTCGAAGAGAATGGGTGAGGGAGACAGAGAGAGAGAGAGAGAGAGACGAAGAAAAAATGAGAGAGAGAGACACAGAGTGAGAGACGAAGAGAAGGAGAGAGACACACAGAGTGAGAAAGAGAAGATGAGAGAGAGAGAGAGAGAGAGAGTGGTTAAGAGAGGGAGAGATAGAGAGAGTCGAAGAGAATGGGTGAGGGAGACCGAGAGAGAAAGAGCGAGAGACGAAGAAAAAATGAGAGAGAGAGACACAGAGTGAGAGACGAAGAGAAGGAGAGACACACAGAGTGAGAGAGAAGATGAGAGAGATGAGAGAGAGAGTGGTTAAGAGAGGGAGAGATAGAGAGAGTCGAAGAGAATGGGTGAGGGAGACAGAGAGAGAGAGAGAGAGAGACGAAGAAAAAATGAGAGAGAGAGACACAGAGTGAGAGACGAAGAGAAGGAGAGAGACACAGAGTGAGAAAGAGAAGATGAGAGAGAGAGAGAGAGAGAGTGGTTAAGAGAGGGAGAGATAGAGAGAGTCGAAGAGAATGGGTGAGGGAGACAGAGAGAGAAAGAGCGAGAGAGAGAGAGAGACGAAGAAAAAATGAGAGAGAGAGACACACACAGAGTGAGAGACGAAGAGAAGGAGAGAGACACAGAGTGAGGAAAGAGAAGATGAGAGAGTGGTTAAGCGAGGGAGAGATAGAGAGAGTCGAAGAGAATGGGTGAGGGAGACGGAGAGAGAGAGAGAAAGAGAGAGAGAGAGACACACACACACACACAGAGTGAGAGACGAAGAGAAGGAGAGAGAGACAGAGTGAGAAAGAGAAGATGAGAGAGATGGAGAGAGAGAGTGGTTAAGAGAGGGAGAGATAGAGAGAGTCGAAGAGAATGGGTGAGGGAGACAGAGAGAGAGAGACACAGAGTGAGAGAGATGATAGAGTGAGAGAGATGAGAGAAAGGGAGAGAGAGAGTGGTTAAGAGAGGAAGAGAATGGGTGAGGGAGACGGAGAGAGAGATGAAGAAAAAAGGAGAGAAAGAGAGAGAGTGAGAGACGAAGAGAAGTGAGGGACTAAGAAAAAGAGAGGGACACGAAGAGGGGGAGAAAGAGACAAAAATAATGAAGGTGATACGAGAGAGACGAGTAACAAGACGAAATAAAGAAAGAGAGACACAGAGAAAGAGAGAGAGACGAAGATAAGGAGAGAGAGAGATCAAACTTTCTAGTTGTTGTTGGGACTCCAGCTGCTTTAATTTATCACAACACTGAGTTTAAACACTGAAGTCACTTCTGAGTTTTCACTCCTGAGCAGGAGGCTAGGAATGTGTGGATTTTGTATGTTCTCCCTATGGTTCTATGGCTTTTATTTTATAGTCTAAAGGCATGTAAGCTCGGTTAATATAGCAAATCTATCTTTGATAGGAATGTAATTTTTGCTTCAGCCCTTAAATTGACCCGTCCTCATTCACTCACTGACCTCCAGGTGGCGTGCACCAGCTCCACCCACAGTGCAAATGAGGAAGGAAAAAATGGCCATAGTATGTGTGGAATCATTTTCCTTCTCTGATATGAAAGCGGGCGGCGCGGTGGCTTAGTGGTTTAGCATGTTCTCCTCTCAGCACTAGGGATTCCCGGTTCGAATCCCCATCTGGGTGGAGTTTCCATGTTCTGCCCGTGTCCGCGTGCGTTTGCTCCGGGTTCTCCGGTTTCCTCCCGCAGTCCAAAAACATGGATCAAGTCAATTGAATTCTCCAAATTGCCCCATATAGAGTGTGTCTGTGTGAGTGAGTGAGTGTGTGTCCAGCGATGGATTGGCGCCCTGTCCTGGGTGTATCTGCCCAGCGCCCGAGACGTTCTCCCCTGGATGGGCATGGGGAACCCCCCCCCCCCCCCCCGAAACAGGACTCAAACATTAGGATGGATGTTCGCTAATTACAAACCAACATGACCAATCAAAAAAGTGAAGTATGTTTTTATACTTAATAATCTCAATATTTAATAAAATACTCAATATTTTAGGTATTAAACACACCAGGGCTGTAAATCTGTAAACCTTCAGACGGTCCCCACCACACATTTCTCAATCTGCACCACCCTCAAGGCTGCTACAGAGTTGACAGGAGTCAAGTGCACCCACTGTGTGTTTTTATTTTTGTTTCCACGTTCACCAAGCTTCTCTTCTTTTTTATTTACTGAAATACGAAAAGGTTCCCGTGCGTGTACAGCGATCCGACTTTGACGTGAGGGTTTGTGTTTGTTCTTGTGGAGTGTGTGTGCAGCTGAAACACATCTGAATGGCCAGTTATTTAGGAACGCTCTCTTGCTCTCTATTTTTCATTGCCGTCCATGCAGCCATGATTCAGCCAATCAGAGAGGTGTTCATTACATTGTTGTCAATCAATTTTATGGTGACTGGTTCAATCGGGAGGAATTGAGTAGGATGCTACCTGTGTGTGTGTGTGTGTGTGTGTGTGTGTGTGTGTGTGTGTGTGTGTGTGCTTGTAAAGGTATATTTATATGCATATATAATTGCAAATATTATTTTGTGTTTGTTCATTTCATATATGTATATATATATCTCCATCCATTTTCTTCTGCTAGGGTCGCGGGGGGGTTCCCCATGCCCATCCAGGGGAGAACGTCTCAGGCGCTGGGCAGATAGACCCAGGACAGGGCGCCAATCCATCGCTGGGCACACACTCACTCACACAGACACACTCTGTATGGGGCAATTAAGAGAATTCAATTGACCTTGATCCATGTTTTTGGGCTGTGGGAGGAAACCGGAGAACCCGGAGGAAACCCACACGGACACGGGGAGAACATGGAAATTCCACCCAGATTGGGATTCGAACCGGAAATCCTTATCGCTGAGAGGAGAACGTGCACACATTTTACATATATATATATATATATATATATATATATATATATATATATATATACATATATATACACACACATATATACATATACTGTATATACATATATATATATATACACACACACACACACATATATATAAATATTTATTGGCGGTATTTAATTTCCATTTAGTCATTTAGCAGACGCTTTTATCCAAAGCGACTTACAAATGAGAACAACACAAGTCAGTAGTTTATATATATATATATATATATATATATATATATATATATATATATATATATATAATTTTTTCCTATTTATGGAATAATACTTAATGTTCAATGATTCAAACCCGAGTGCTTCTCTAAAACCTCACGGTGACTGCGGCAGCCCCTTTAAGATGCGAGCGCTCTGAGGACAATGGGAAGTGGAAAAAGCGTGCCGTCACTTTAAGAGTCAGCAGGTCACAGGAAGCAGAAGTGGCATCGTGTCCTGTGATTGGCTGGAAGGAGAGCTGAGGGTAGTGCACGCCGTGGTCTGCGCGCGCATGCGTGTGAATGTGTGCGTGCACCCTCGCATGGTGTAGGTTGGTGTCTCCTTGGTGACGGATGGTTTAGGAGCTGAAAGCCAGATGGGCACTCGCAGTCTGTCATCACACACACGCACACACACACACACACACACACACACACACACACACAGGTTTTTCTTCATGGTGTGTATGAACCCTGTGCGAGCACCTGAATCGTCTGATCATGTATAATGCATCAGAAAGATCTTTAATTCTCAGCCAAACCAGCCTGCATGTTACATTACTATCTTTGTGAGGACCACATGTCTAAAATACTGCTCCTTGAGAAAGTAAAGCGGTGAGGATCGTCTGGGCTTCACAAACAGTGTGTGTGTGTGTGTGTGTGTGTGTGTGTGTGTGTGTGTGTTGCCCTGCCCCCATCTGAACCAGTGAAGACCTCCCAGCCCCCATTACATTATCACATACCCAGACGGAGAGAGAGGAGCTCTGGTTCGAGGGTAAATAGAAGAGGGTTGGATTTGAGACGCGATGACGTCAGCGAGAAGCAGAACAGTAATTGCTTTTGCTCTTATAATAATTAATGATGATGTCTGTTATGGTCGCCGCTAAAGAGGCAATTTCTTTGTGTGCAAATGTTGAAAGGCCTTTTCACTCCAAGCGTTTGGGGCATTAACGTGGGTATGATTTCTGGCAGCGTTCCAAATTTGTGTCATCCACTACCCGCCCGCTGGCTTGCACCTACACTGTGTGACCAAAAGTGGGTGCGAAGACTTAATAAAGACGTAATAATACTCAGTTTAAATACTTCATTCACACCGCTCATATGAAGCACTTTTGGTCTTAAGGTACCTTTTTTTGTTCCCGTTTGTGCTGACATGCAGGGACTGGGGGCTATCACCGTTCTTAAGACCCACTTAGAGAACCTTTTAATTTCTTGGCTAGCACAAGGGAACCTTTATTGGTGAATGTATGCTGAGGTTTCAGTGCATCAGCCTCCGTTTCTCACATGCATCGAAAAATTAAATGTAGTGTTGTATTTATTCTGGTGACTATAAACCAGAAATAAGATTCGGTTTTCCTCCCACAGTCCAAAAACATGGATCAAGTCAATTGAATTCTCCAAATTGCCCCATATAGAGTGTGTCTGTGTGAGTGAGTGTGTGCCCAGCGATAGATTGGCGCCCCGTCCTGGGTGTATCTGCCCAGCGCCCGATACGTTCTCCCCTGGATGGGCATGGGGAACCCCACCGCGACCCTAATAGAGGATAAAGCGGAAGATAGATAGTGGATGGAAGGATTAGGTTAAAAAAAATATAGGTGTGGGAGGGGATGTGTGTGTGTGTGTGTGTGTGTGTGTGTGTGTATATATATATATATATACATATATACATTCATTCATTCAGATAGACCCAGGACAGGACACCAATCCATCGCTGGGCACACACTCACTCACACACACACACTCTATATGGGGCGATTTAAAGAACTCTATTTACTTGATCCATGTTTTTGGACTGTGGGAGGAAACTGGAGAACCCAGAGGAAACCCACGCAGACACGAGGAGAACATGGAAACTCCACCCAGATGGGGATTCGAAGCACTGAGAGGAGAACGTGCTAAACCACTAAGCCACCGCGCCGCCCGCTTTCATATCAGAGATGGAAAATGATTCCATACATACTATGGCCATTTTTTTCTTTAGGGCAAAAGTGTGTGTGTGGGGCGGCACGGTGTCTTAGTGGTTTAGCATGTTCTCCTCTCAGCACTAGGGATTTCTGGTTCGAATCCCAATCTGGGTGGAGTTTCCATGTTCTCCCCGTGTCTGCGTGGGTTTTCTCCGGGTTCTCCGGTTTCCTCCCACAATCCAAAAACATGGATCAAGTCAATTGAGTTCTCCAAATTACCCCATATAGAGTGTGTCTGTGTGAGTGAGTGTGTGCCCAGCGATGGATTGGCGCCCTGTCCTGGGTCTATTTGCCCAGCGCCCGAGACGTTCTCCCCTGGATGGGCATGGGGAACCCCACCGCGACCCTAATAGAGGATAAAGCGGGAGATGATGAATGAATGAATGAATGAAAGTGTGTGTGTGTGTGTGTGTGTGTGTGTGTGTGTGTGTGTTCCCTATACAAATCCACATTGTTGCTTTGGTTGCCATGACATTTCACACACTTATTCTTACTCGCAGTTAGTTCTGTTGTGATTAAATCACATACTAATGGTTTGTATGTAGGTTAATAGGTAGTTATGTCTTTATTAATTAGTTTCCAATCATTTGGGGTTTAAATATTTACAAAATTTTAAAGTCTGTGAAGATTAATAATTATTTTATAATAACAAGAAATGCAGATAATCTTGAACTCATTCATTCATTATCTCCCGCTTTATCCTCTATTAGGGTCGCGGTGGGGTTCCCCATGCCCATCCAGGGGAGAATGTCTCGGGCGCTGGGCAGATACACCCAGGACAGGGCGCCAATCCATCGCTGGGCACACACTCACTCACTCAAACACACTCTATATGGGGCAATTTTTTTTTGAGAATTCAATTGACTTGATCCATGTTTTTGGACTGTGGGAGGAAACCGGAGAACCCGGAGGAAACCCACGCGGACACGGGGAGAACATGGAAACTCCACGCAGATGGGGATTCGAACCGGGAATCCCTAGCGCTGAGAGGCGAACGTGCTAACCACTAAGCCACCGTGCCGCCGATAATCTTGAACTAAGTTAGAAAATTAAACGAACTTCAATGAAAAGTAATTAATGTTCCTCTTAATGTCTGTAAATTGTGAAATTCGTCATTTTATTCACCGTCAGACGTCATGTTGTTATAAGTGTCTGAGAGAACATGTCAAAGATCATACAGCTCTAACAGACCTCACCAGCTGCCCTGGTCCTTCCTGCTGCGTCAGAATCAGCAGCTCACTCAGTTGTTCTCAGTTGCGTCTTGGTTTCTGATGTCTGTCCGAACGACACGTCAGGTGGAATTTACGAGGCCGTCTGTTTTGGGCGTGCGGGGGAAATCCCACTTCATTAGAAACGTTGTGCTGGTTGCTGAGTGGCATGGAACTAATGGTGATAACGAGGTCTTCTGAGTTTTCATTAGTGCTCTAAAATTTCACCGAGCCCCTCAAACCGACACAGCAGGACAGAGCCGCGCTGTTTCCCACAATCCCCTGACCCAAACGCAACCGTCTGCCTTCTCCTGCCTCGTCACGCCGTCATCTTTAAATTGGGTTGGACCAAAATCCCGCGGAATTACACACCATGAGGGATCTGTGGTGTGCATTAAAACCCGGACTGCTGAAGAACCTGGATCCAGCTGACAGTCAGTATACAGGTCACTGTGAGTGAGTGAGTGAGTGAGTGAGTGAGTGAGTGAGTGAGTGAGTGAGTGAGCTTTGAGTGAGTGAGCTTTGAGTGAGTGAGTGAGTGAGCTTTGAGTGAGTGAGTGAGTGAGCTTTGAGTGAGTGAGTGAGTGAGTGAGTGAGTTTTGAGTGAGTGAGTGAGTGAGTGAGTGAGCTTTGAGTGAGTGAGCTTTGAGTGAGTGAGCTTTGAGTGAGTGAGTGAGTGAGCTTTGAGTGAGTGAGTGAGTGAGCTTTGAGTGAGTGAGTGAGTGAGTGAGCTTTGAGTGAGTGAGTGAGTGAGCTTTGAGTGAGTGAGTGAGCTTTGAGTG